>CAUYSK010098580.1:0-76551 GCA_963575035.1 Avahi laniger | reverse complement strand
TGCCGAAACTTCATCTCTTGCCCCAAACTCTGCTTGCCGTCGGGCAGAGTGCGCCATCCGGACGCGGCCGTCCCTGGGAGAAGAAGGGGCCCAGGGACCAGGGATCTGGGATGCTCCACCAGGATCCATTTTCCTTCTTCTTTTTTATTTCAGCATATTATGGGGGTACAGATGTTTAGGTTTCATATGTTGCCCTTGGCTCCCTCCCCTCTGAGTCCGAGTTTCAAGCATCTCCATCCCCCGGATGGTACGCATCACACTCTTTGTGTTTGCAAATACCCATCCCGTCCTCCCTGCCCGACATCCAACAGATGTTATTCTTACATGTGCACTTATGTGTTGATCAGTTAGTAGCAATTTGATGGTGAGTACATGTGGTGCTTGTCTGTCCATTCTTGGGATACCTCACTTGGTAGAATGCATTCCAGCTCTATCCAGGAAAAAAATTACTGTTTTACTGACAATATTATTAGTCATACACTCCTATATTTTCAGAGGACATCACTTGCCTTTTGTAATATTTCACAGTGGCTTTTAAAAAGTAACATGCCACCCAGGCATGGCGGCTCATGCGGCTCATGCGGCTGTAATTCCAGCACTTTGGGAGGCCGAGACAGAAGGAGGGAGGATCGCTTCAGCCCAGAATTTTGAGGCCACAGTGAGCTATGATTGCACCACTGCACCCCCCAGCCTGGGTGACAGAGATCCTGTCAAAAAAAAAAAAAAGGAGCATGGCATAATCAACAGTTCCTATGTTAATCTGTGGATGCTGAAAAAACCTAGATTTCTGAATGCTTTCCATATCCAATTTATTTTATATGACCCCTGTGAGTTAACTTTCTAAAGCTCAGATCTACCACTCTGCAGTCAAAAAACCTTCAAGGGCTCCCTATTATTATACCTAGTTCAAGAAGATAAAGTCCATATTCCTCAGCCTGGCATGTGAGGCCTTCCGAGATCTGATTATACCCTAATTTCCAAATTTTCGACACTCAAATCTCCACCTGAGTTTTAAGCCACAAGGGGCCAATAACTTTTAAAGCCCCAGGTCAAATTAGTTGTTCTCCTTAAACATTTTAACTGTAATTAGCAGCATTATCCCATCGTGTTGCAATTCTTTATTTAAGAGTCTAGCTCTCCTTCAAGATTGTGAACTTCATAGGATGGGGACGCAGTCTGGTAGACTGGTTTTTTATACCCATGTTCATCATTTAACAGCTTGCATACAAACATTAACAGGCACTTCATAAATGCATGCAAAGTTGCATTAAAAATATAGGATTCCAAGCTTTGAATCAAGTAATCCTCTCTGATGAAATTACCTTCTCTTTCATTTTTGCCTCTTTAAGACCTACCTATTCCTCAAAATCCTATTCCTATTAGTTCCTAAAATTAAAATTGTAATTTTCCCGTTAGTCACTTGAATTCTTGGAGAGGAGAGTATATCACTAATCTTTGAATTGGCAGATTACAATTAGCAGATGCTTAATGAACCATAAGGAAACAGAGATTTTATTGGGATCTGGAAAAACTGATTGCAAACCTGCCAATTTCTGTACACTGATCATTTTAGGAGATTTTACTCACTCATCAGTCTTAAGGTTAACATACAGTAATGGTTATATATTATCTTACAAGTGGTAATCTGATCAGCAATTAACAAGTGTGCCAAATATGAACCCGTAATCACAAGTGATTATATGTTCTACTTTCTAACTGCCTTAGTACTTGCCTAAACTTTATATATTGATTTCAACTATAGGACCCAGAGGATTTAATTAATGAGACAACGTGAGAGGCCAAGAACTAGACAGAATATATTCAAAGATTCTGGTGGGCTGAAGTGGGGTGATCACAGGTAGAACAGAGATAAAGATTTACTAAAGAAAGATGTCAAGCAAAGCAACGTAAACAAATATGGCAGACAAAACTGTCATGCAGAATCAGAAGAGAGCACTTTATTCTGAGAGCATAACTCTAAACACTATCTAGTCCAGGAACAATAAGCCATTGGATAGGCTGTGAGTACTTGTATTCGTAGCACATAAACCACTAGTGGTGAGAAGTCATTGATATAACCAATATGGTAAAGACTACAAGTCACATAATGATTTTTAAAGTGTTAGTGCTATGGACTAAATATTTATGTTCCCCTCAAAATGCATATGTTGAAATCCTAACCCCCAATGTGATGGTATGAGTAGGTGGGAATTTGGGAGGTAATTATTCATGAGGGTGGAACTCTCATGAATGGGATTAGTGTTCTTATAAAAAGACATTGAAGAGCTCTCTAGCCCTTTTTCTGCCACATAAGAATATGAGAAGTTGGCAGTTTGCAACCTGGAAGAGGTCCCTCACCAGAACCTCACCACAGGACTGATCTTGGACTTCCAGCGTCCAAAACTGTGAGTAAAAAATTTCTGTTGTTTATAAGCCACCTAGTATATGAACTTTAATATAGCAGTCATAAATGTCTAAGACAGTCACTTATGTATGGCAAAACTTTTACACTATAATTTTAAGTTACATTGTACATATAATTTTATATTAAAGTGTAATTTTATGATTTTTAAGTTACATTTAAGTTTTTAAATGCAAATATGATAAAGTATGTTCATTCATTCAGTCAGTCAATGAATATTTATGAGGGGTCTAGTCTGTATCAGGTGATGTTCTAGATGTTGGAGACATAATGATTACCAATACAGAGTCTCTGCCCTCGCAAATATAATTTCAGACAGTAGTAGGAGCCATGAGGAAAACAAAAGAATATAATAAATTTTGGGGAGGCCACTCTAATTCTAGAAGGAATTCTGGATTTTATGCTCATCAGTTGACCTTCTACTCTAATGTGTGCCTTTTTCTCTTGGTTGGTTGGATTTGGTGTCAAGTTCTCCTCCTCCCCATCTCCTCCTCCTCCTCCTTGAAAAGGCTCGTGAGTATTCTATTGCCTAAATTAACTTACATAAGTTTCTACCTGTGTACGTAATGTTTGAGCAATAACTTATCTAGGTATAATTTTTTGAGTCACATTGTATTTCCCTGAAAATTGTGTAGACATTATTCCTTTATCGTTTGCATTTAGATGTGGAAAATCTGAAGCCACTCTGATTCTTCCCCAAATGACTTGACCTTTAGAATTATTTTTCCTCTGTCTTGAAATTCAGTCACTTCACCAAGAAATAACTTACTAACAATCATTTTGCATCAATTTTTTTAAATAGTACATGATGTTTCTTTATTCTGTTCATTCCATTTTTCCTTCATTTGGGAGAAAATTTTCTTCTATCATGGGTTGTTTTACTCTTCCACTTGATGGGTTCTCTTTTGTAGAAACAACTATCCATAAACTGGGTTATCATTGTCTCTCCTTATCTATTATTACTTCGGTAAATGTTTTGTATTTGTATTTTTACTTTGCATTTGTGGTGATTACGGCAAATCTATTTTGTTCTTCTTGTTTATTCTTCTTATTATTTCTAATGTTTTTGTCAGGTCTAAAATGTGGGGAGAGCATATTTTTTGGATTTCAGTCCATCGTTGACTGAAATGTTGTTATGCAGCACATGACTGTATATGTTTTGTTTTTGTCCCTATTTCCTTGCATTCAACTCCTAAAATTCTTAATCTGCAAAGTGATATCTTTTTATATGCTAATGAGTTCATCAATGACTGACAGCCTGTAGGTACCTTTAGGATGGGGGCTGGTCACTGGAAAAAATAAGGCAGGATTAGAGCATTGGGACTTTCAGCCCATCCCCCAACCTCCAGGGAGGGGAGGGGAGTTGAAGGTTAAGTTGATCACCAATAGCCAGTGATTTAATCAATCATGCCTAACCCTTTGGAGAGCTTCCAGATAGCTGAACACGTGGACGTTTCTAGAGGGTGGCGTGCTTCCCATTTATCACCCTATGCATCTCTTCATCTGTGCCCTTTGTGATACTGTAATAATAAATAGGTAAATATAAGTGTTTCCTTGAGTTCTGCGGGCTGCTCTAGGAAATTAATCGAATCCAAAGAGAGGGGCATGGGATCCCCAATTTAAAGCTGGTCAGAAACACTGGTAAAACAACCTGGGGCTTTTGATTGGCATCTGAAGTGAGGGGGAGCAGTCACGGGGACTGCTTTAGGAATTTAAAGCTATCCCCCCCCCCCCACCAGACAGTGTCATAACTGAACTGAATTAGAGGCCACCTAGCTGGCATCCTCTGCAAAACAGGTTGCTTGCTTGGTATGTGGGGGAAAAATTCCCATCACAGAAGGCTTCTATATTGATTGTTTTTAAGTGAGAGAATACAAAAGTCAGTTTGCTTTTTTCTACAGATATCCCCTGCCCTACATATGCATAGGCTTCCCCATGATCAACACTGTGGTACTTTTTAACAGTTTATTTTTTAAGTGCATCACAGGATGTGATGAGCCAGTTTCCATGGGGAAAGAGAGGTCACTTTGCCTTTGATGTTCCTGCCAATGGAGAGTAAAGTGTTTTGCTTTTGACGGAGACTATCCTATTTCCCCACTTCCCTTGCCTTTCTCCAGCAAACATTTTCACTGCCTCTCTCCAAAGGGAAGTATCAGTGAGGTTTTTTTTTTTAGGATGTTGCCCATTTAGTCACCATTTATGAGTTTCCTAGGACTGGTATAACAAATTTCCACAAATGAAGTGGCTTAAAAGAACAGAAATTTACTCTCTCACAGCTCTGGAGGCCAGAAGCCTGAAATCAAGGAGTCAGCAGAGTTGGCTCCCTCTAGAGGTTCTAAGGTGATCCCATGGCTCTCTTCTAGCTTTTAGTGGCTGCTGGCAAGCCTTGATGTTCCTTGATTTAGCCAAGTTGACACATAAAATTAACCATCAAAATAATATTCCTTTATTATTCTCTTAATATTCATGGGATCAGTAGTGATGGCTCCTTTTTCATTTCTGATATTAGTTATTCGTGCCTTTTTTTCTTATTTTGTTGGTTAGCTTGGCTAGAGACTTATTCATTTCATTGATTTTTTTCCAAAGAATCAGCTTTTGGTTTCATTGATTTTTCTCTATTCATTTCTTGTTTTCAATTTCATCTCTAATTTTCATTGTTTCTTTTCTTCTGATTAATTTAGTTTTGATTTGGTCTCTTCTATTTTCCTAAGGTGGAAGCTTAGCTTATTTTTACATCTTTCTTCTTTTCTAATATGTGCATTTAATGCTGGAAGCGCTGTTTTCACTGTGTTCCACAAATTCTGTTAATATGTATTTTCTTCTCATTTAGCTCAAAATATTTTAAAATTTCCTTTGAGAATTCTTGTTTGACTCATACATTATCTAACAATGTGTTGTTTAATCTTCAAATATTTGGGGATTTTCCATCAATCTTTCTTATTTTATTGATTTCTAGTTTAATTATATTTTGGTTTGAGAGCATACTCTGCATGACTTATACTTCATAAAACTTTGTTAAAGTGTGTTTAATGGCTCAGAAGATATTCAATTTTGGTGAGTATTCCATGTGAGCTTGCGAAAACTGTGTATTATGCTGTTGCAGAATGAAGTATGTTATACATGTCTATTAGATCTAGTTGATTTATGGTGCTTTTAAGTTCAACTATATCCTTATTGATTTTTTGCCTGATGAATCTGTCAATTACTGATAAAAGGGTGTGGAAGTTTACAGCTATAAGAGATTTATCTATTTCTTCTTGCAGGTTATCAGTTTTTGCCTCACAGGTTTTGATGCTGTTGATAGGCACATACACAGTGAGGATTCTTACATCTTCTTAGAGACATGACCACTTTATTATTATGTAACACACCCTCTATCCCTGTTATTCTTCCTTGCTCTAAAGTTGCCTTTGTCTGAAATAAATACAGCTACTCACAGTTTGATTATTGTTATCATGGCAGATCATTCTCCATCCCCTCACTATTTTTTTTCATTTTTTTTTTAATTTCAGCATATTATGGGGGTAGAGATGTTCAGGTTACGTATGTTGCCCTTGTCCCCGCCAAGTCCGAGCTTCAAGTGTGTCCATCCCCCGGGATGGTGCGCATCGCACCCTTTGTGTATGTATACACCTGTCCCCTCCTCCCCCCAGCCCCCTGCCCGACATCCAATAAATGTTATTCTTATATATGCACTTATGTGTTGATCGGTTAATACCAATTTGATGGTGAGTACATGTGGTGCTTGTTTTTCCATTCTTGGGATACTTCACTTAGTAGAATGCGTTCCAGCTCTATCCAGTAGAATACAAGAGGTGTTATATCACCATTGTTTCTTAAAGCTGAATAGTACTCCATAGTATACATATGCTGCATTTTATTAATCCGCTTTTAATTTATGTGTACTTTTATAATTAAAGTGGTTTTTTGTAGACAATGTATAGTGGTTCTTTTTTTAAAATCCATTCAGACAGTCTCTGTCTTTTAATTAGTATATTTTAATTTCATTTTTATAAATAGCAAAAAGGTTATTCATAAAACAAAAAGTCTTGCCTGTTAAAAAACAACTTCCTTTGTTAAATTGCAACTGATGTAGTTATGCTACTAAGTTAGTATACGGGAAGTTTGGTTTTTACCTTAGCATAATTTGATATAATAAAAATTAATTTAACTTTTATTATAGTCAATTTACATCTTTTCTCTGTTTATTATAATCATTTAAACATACTATGTTTAGATATATTTTTAAAGCAGTATTTGACTAGAATTTGATCCTTCTTTGGTTACTTCTGTTAGCAAATCAATCAAATGGAAGACCAAATCCTGTCAGGTATTGGGGGAGTGAGACTTTAAAGTATTCAATAGTTTTTAAAAAGGAGAAAGTTGGTATCAGATTTGAATTTGTGACAGATAACTCAAAGTATCAGTAAGGAGGTCAGATGCACATGGGAAGCAAGAAGATCAGCCAGGGGCCTATTGAAGGCTACAGAAGTGGTCCCATGAGATCTGACAACTACCTGAACTAAGACTTAGTAGTGGAACTCAATAGAGCAAATGGATTACATAGGTGTCAAGGATATATATTAAACTATAGGATTTGGTGATGGATGAGATGAAGGGGCAAGGCTATCAAGGATGATTCCAGGCTTTTGGTATTAAAGACTGGGCAACTGCTAGTGTCATTACCTAAGATAGAGAATGCAGGAGCAGGAATAGGCTAAAAGTGATGATGATTGGTTCACTATTATGTATGATGTGCCGCAGTATATATGGGTAGAGATTTCTAGTTGACATTTGAATTAAACAGTTTTAAATTTCACGAGAGAGACGTAGACCTGAGACTATTGGAGAGTTCTTAATATCAGTGCAAAGACAGCAGCTAAATCTGTGAGGGTCCCTGTAAGAGTCACAGTTAATGATATTGAAAGTTATAAAAGTCTATTATAACCTATTAGTCATTAGATCTTATAAGCTCATGACATGTAAAAACAGGATAGCCCTTCATGTGCCTGTAATTATACTGAATCATTCTTAGAAACTGGTCATTTCTAGCAGCCTTTATATTTTGAAACAGTCTCTGTTCTGGTGACAAAGAGTTACATAGTTCAGCCATATGAGTTATTTTAGATAAAATAATTTTTATGAATAAAATAATATTATATAACATCCCAAAATAGTTCATATTGGATATCAAAAAGTACTTGACACTTGATTCATAATAAATTTCCAAAGAAACATGTGTTCAGGAAAAAATGACTTCCTAGCCTATTTGAAATGAGTTATGGGTTCTCATTAGTTTATGGTTTTAATTATAATTCATATATAATCTATCAAGTATTTGAAAAACTACTATGTGTAAGATACCATGCTGATATTTTGTGAGATACAAAGATGTGTCAAACATAAAATTTGTCCTTCATATGCTTAGAGACTAATCTAGGGAAATAAGACACATATCTGTGTAAGTGTATAAGGAGTACAGAGTTAGGAATCATAAGTAATTTTAAAATAAAATTTAAGAAAACAATTCCATTTATAATAGTATTAAAGAGACATAAAATACTTAGGAATAAATTTAACAAAAGAAGGGTAAGTCCTATAGTCTGAAAACTACAAAACATTGTTGAAAGAAATTTAAAAAGATCTAAATAAATGAAAAAATATCCCATGTTCATGGATCAGAAGCATTTTTAAGCATTATTAAGAAGATTATAATCCTAATTAATTTACAGGTGCAACATAATCCTTATCAGAATCCCAGCTGACTTCTTTGTAGAAATTGATGAGCTAATTCTAAAATTCATTTGGAATTTAAAGGGACATGAATAACCAAAACAAACTCAAAAAGACAGAACAAAATAGGATTCATACTTCCTTATTTCAAAACTTATTCCAAAGCAACAATAATAAAGACAGTTTGGTACTGGCATAGATATGTAGATCAGCAGAATAGGATTGGAGAGTCCAGAGATAGACCCATACATCTCTGGTCAACTGATGTTTGATGTGGGTGCCAGGACTATTTAAAGGGGAAAGACTAGTCTTTTCTTCTTCAAATATGGCTTATTTGTGGTGTTATAGGACAACTATTTCTGAATAAATTTCACACCATCCCTTGACCACTCCTACCTTCGTGCACACATTTTACCCTGTGCAATTCTATTATATGGATGTGTCTACATAAAAATAAAATCTATATGTCAGAGGTAAGAGAAAAAAGTAAATGATAACTGAAATATGTTTTCAACAAGACAATTATAAAATTATACTTAATATACAGTGTGTTCTTATCAAATGATAGGAGTATCAATAAAATCCAATGGGAGAATCAGAAAGGATCTTTGGAGCTATAAGAGAGATGATATCCTGAAGCTCCTCACCAATTCCGTACAGTCTGTTGTTGCTTCTGTCCACGCCACTCACTGGACCATGCTTATTTGTGTGTGGAGTCACATGGTTTAATGATTGCACAAAGACAGAACACCATAGAGCTTTACATTGCATTTAAATTCTAAAGCTATTTAACACCAAAATCCCTAAAAAAAAAAAAAATAGGTGATTCATTGAATAAATATTTGTAATTGAATCAATATAAAATATCTTTAAAAATCATAATTTAAGGACCAAACTTCTGATTTTGAAACTAAATACAAGGCTACAGTAATGAAGACTGTGATCCTGGCATAAGAATTTCAGATTAAAGGATTTGGTTTCAATTGATTTTCAACAAGGGTGCTAGACAATTCAATGGGAAAATAGACTTTTCAATAAAAGATGCGCAAATGACTGGGTAGCCACATGAAAAAGAATGAAGTTGGACACCTACGTCACATCATACACCAAAATTAACTCAATATGTAAGACTGAAACCATAAAACTCTTAGAAAAAAATATAGGTGTAAATCTTTGTGACCTTGAATTGAGTAATGGTTTCCTTGATATGACATCAAAAGCATGAGCAGCAAAAGACAGAATAAATGAATTGAACTTTATCAAAATTAAAGATGTTTGTGCTTCAAAAGACACTATACAGAAAGTAAAAAAAAAAGAAATAAGGCAAGGGGACAGAGCAAGATGGCCAAATAGAAATGCCTGAGGATTGTCCTTACACATGAACACTAAATTCAACAACTATCCACACAAGGAGGCACCTTCAAAAGAACCAAAAATAAGGTAAGAGATCACTATAGCTTGTTTTAACATTATATCAAGGAAAGAGGAACTAAAAAGGGCAGAAAAGACAGTCTTACATTGCCTACACTACCCCTCCCCCACCCTCCAGCAGTGCTGTGCCTGCCAGAGTGGAGAGAGACTCTGTGTGTGTTGTGGAGGGAGGTGGTATGTGGTAGTGGAGACTGAAGTGATTATGGGACATTGCATTGGAATTCAGGGCCGCCCTATCACAGGGGAACACAGCAGCACTGGGCAATTCATGTCTCGAATAAATGTTCACTGAATGAATAGACTGTCACACCAGGATTGCTACTGAGAGGCAGAAGCTTGTGGGTAGTAGAGAGCATAAGCAAAGATTTGGTTCTGCCGTTACAGACTAAGTAGCCCCGGGCCTCAGATTCTTCCATTGTAAAATGGAGTTCATAATATGCCTTTCTCATAGGAGTGTTCGCATTTAGAAAATAAGAAGCACTAATACGAAATACGAACATTTAGAGAATATTAGTATTACTATGGTCTCCCTGAGACTTAAACACTGTAATGTCTGTAAAGCATCCAGTCCACACTGAGTTAGTGACTAAATTTTCACTACCAATCATGTTCATATGAATCATTCATTGTGACTTTTTTCTCCTCCCCTCAAATTTATCACCTCCTATTTACAGAAAACATTTGTAAGATTATCGTGGCACTACTCAATTGGATTGATTAGCTGTGTACTCTTTCATGTCTTGTGAATTAATCTCCTTAAAAAGAGTAGACATATTTTGTTTTTTCAAAATAGTATCATTGTTGTGGCTGTCATTCCTGTTCTTGTTGTGTATATTAATGAGATAAGTTCCTTTATATTTTAAAAAAAGTGCCATGAATTTAATGGATAAAACTCTACTTCTTTTGAATTTTCAATAGCATCTTTTTCTGGCAGAGCTTTACACGCATATATTTATTTATAAAAGTTGTTGACCTAATATTAGTTGGTTCTTTACCCAGATAATAATATTAAATGGGAAACATCTTGACTCAAAAGATTAGTTCAGTTGCATCATTTAATGCATACCATGTCAAAAATAGCAAGGAATGTAAATGGGACAATTGTCATTTATTGTGCACTTTTTTCTTGTCAATTAGCAAAATCAGGGACCTCTGTGGTACAGTGTTCAATATCACCTTGAATTTCCCATATTCCTCTAAGAGGTACAATACTGAATTCCCCAAGGCATCATGCCACTTCAGCATAAGTGTGTGTAGGAAACAGTAGAATGAAAGGAGCAGACAGATTAGAAAATTTCTCCCATTTTTTTCACCATTTGAGAGAATTTTCCTTTGTCATTTGGAGCTTCATGATGATTGAAAAGGGCCGGTTATTTATTACACCAATACATCACATTGTATTGACATAACTCTTAAACCTTAAAATAAATAACTCTGGTAGGTGACATGATTGTCTATGTAGAAAATACCAAAGAACCAACAACACAACAAACTCCTTGAACTAATAAGTGATTATACTAAGGTTGCAGGATAAAAGTTAACATACAAAAATCAATTGATTTCCTATATGCCAGCAATTAACAACTGGAATTCAAAATTGAAACACATCACTTATAATAATATTAAAATTATAAAATATTTAGTTATAAGTCTAACAATACATGTATGGGATTCATTTAAGGAAAAGTACAAAACTCTGATGAAAGAAATCAAAGAAAGATCTAAATAATGAAGAGATATTTCATGATAATGGGTAGGAAAACCCAATATTGTTAAGATGTCAGCTAAGATGTGAGTTCAGACATCTCACTAAAGCTGACATACAGATGGCAATAAGTATCTTAAAAGATGATCAACATAATATGTCATTAGGTAATTAAAAATTAAAACAATAATGAGATACTACAACACACCTATTAGAATGGCCAAAATTTAAAACACTGACAACATCAAATGCTGGCAAGGATGGAAGGCTTTAAGATCTCATTCATTGCTGGTTAGAATGTAGAACGATAAAGCAACTTTGCAAGATAGTTTGGCAGTTTTACATAAAGCTAAACATAGACTTACCATATGATCCAGAAATTGTGTTCCTAATTATTTACCCAAGTTGAAAAGTTATGTCCAGACAAAACCCCGCACATGCATGTTTATAGAAGCTTTACACATAATTGCCAAAAATTAGAAGCAACCAAGACACATCCATCAATCAGCGAATAGATAAGCTGTAATATATCCATTCAATGGAATATTACTTAGCAATAAGAAAAAATAAGGTATCAAGCCACAAAAAGTCATAGAAGAACCTTTGATGCACATTGATAAGTGAAATAATTCAGTCTAAAAAGGCTACATACTGCATGATTTCAACTATATGACATTCTAGAAAAGTGAAAAATACAGAAATACAAACAGATAAGTGGTTGCCAGGAATTCAGGGCAAGAAAAGGAAGGATGAATCAGTGGAGCATGGGGGATTTTTAAGACAGTGAAACTATTCTGTATGATACAGTAATCATGGATACATGATTTTTTTTAAATTTCTTTTCTTCTGCTGGCTTTAGCTTTGGTTTGCTCTTCCTTTTCTAGTTCCTTGAGAGGTGTCGTTAGATTGGTAATTTGTGATCTTTCTGTTTTTTTGATATAGGCATTTAAGGCTATGAATTTTCACCTTAGGACTACTTGTGCTGAATCCCATCGATTTTGGTAGCTTGTGTCTCCGTTGTTGTTCAGTTTGAGGAATCTTTTGATCTCTGTCTTAATTTCATTATTGACCCAATAATCGTTCAGCAGCAGGTCATGTAATTTCCAACACTGTGTAGAACTGAGTGTTTCTCTTGAAGTTGATTTCTAGTTTTATTTCACTGTAGTCTGAGAAGATACATAGTATGATTTCTACTTTTTTGAATTTGTTGAGACAGGAGAAGGTTCCATGTGCTGATGAGAAGAATGTATATTCAGTAGTTTTGGGGTAAAATGTTCTATAAATGTCTGTTAGGTCCATTTGTTCTAGAGTTCCATTGAAGTACAGTGTTTTTTATTTATTTTCTGCTTGGATAATCTGTCCAGTTCTGTCAGTGGGGTGTTAAAGTCCCCAGCAATTACAATGCTGCTGTTTATCTCCTTGCTTAGAACTAGTAGGGTTTGCTTTATGAATCTGGGACCTCCTGTGTTTGCTACATAAATATTTAGGATTTTTATGTCTTCTTTTTTAATTGTTCCCTTTAGCATTATATAATGACCATCTTTGTCTGTCTTTATTATTGTTGACTTAAAGTCAATTTTATATGATATGAGAATGGCTACACCTACTTTCTTCTGGTTTCCACTTGCATGGAATATTTTTTCCCATCCCTTCACCTTGAATCTGTGAGTTTGTGGGTTAGGTGTATTTTCTGGAGACAGCAAATATTTGGGTTGTATTTTTTCATCCATTCAACCATCCTGTGGCTCTTGAGTGGGGCATTCAGACTGTTCACGTTGATTGATAGAATTGATATGTGAGATGTTATTCTGTTCACCCCATTGAGTAGAACCTCATTGCTTTGTTTTACCTGTTGTGCTGTTGTTTTATATGGGCTCTGAGCTTTAGCTTTTGAGTGGTGCTGTTCCACGTATAACGCAGTTCTGAGAATTTCCTGCAGGGCAGGTCTAGTCTTGACAAATTCCTTCAGTGTTTGCTTGTCTAGAAAGTCTTTATTTCTTCTTCATATATGAAACTTAGTTTTGCAGGATACAAAATTCTAGGCTGGCAGTTGTTCTGTTTAAGAAGACTGAAGATGGGGCTCTAATCCCTTCTGACTTGTAAGGTCTCTATTAAGAAGTCTGCAGTTAGCCTGATGGGTTTTCCTTTGTAAGTTACTTGATGTTTTTACCCCACAGCTCACAGGAGTTCCTCCTTCATGTTGACTTTGACCAGTTTGATGGCTATGTGTCTTGGTGATTGCCTCTTTGCAGTAGATCTCCTAGGTGTTCATTGAGCTGTGTAAATCCCTAGCAAGACCAGGGAAGTCTTCCTCAATTATTTCCTCAAATAGGTTTTCCAGCCCTTGTGTGTTTTCTTCTTCACTTTCAGAGATGCCTATGATTCTTATATTTGGCTGTTTTACATAATCCCATATGTCCTGTAGGCCTTGTTCATTCCTCATAATTCTCAGTTCTTTATTTTTGACTGATCTAGTTAATTCAAAAGCATTGTCTTCAAGCTCTTAGATTCTTTCTTCTGCCTAGTCTAGTCTATTCTTAAAACTTTCCACTGTGCTTTGTATTTCCTTAAATGAATTTTTCATTTCCAGAAGTTCTATTTGTTTTTAACATATTGCTCTCTTTAGTAAATTTTTCATTCATTTCCTGAATTGTTTTTCTGATTTCTTTGAGTTGGTTTTCCATTTTCTCTTGGATTTCACTGAGCTTCCTTACATTTCATATTTGGAATTCTTTATCTGTCATTTCAATATTTTCATCTTGGTTGGTATCCATTACTAGAGAGCTGGTGTTCCTTTTGGGTCTGTCCTTTTGCTCTGATTTTTCACACTTCCAGAGTTCTTTCACTGATTCCTTCTCATCTAGGGCAACTGTCATTTCCTATTTTTGGATTTTCTTTTGTTTAGATGGGGCTTTCTTTTTCTTTCCCCCCTCACTGGTAAGGGACTGCCTGTAGCATATGTTGGTTAAAGCATCCACAAGCAAAACCTTTGGCTTTGCTTGTGGATGCTTTGATGGGATCTAGGTTTTGGATGGATGCCCTGGCTATAGATATCCTTAGTGTGGTGGATTTCTCAGTTCCTAGTTTTTTGTAGGCTGTAGGCCATTATGTTATACATTTATCAAAACCCATAAAACTCTACAACACAAAGAATGAACCTTAATGTCAACTAAGAACTTTAATAATGGTGTATCAGTATTGGTTCATCAACAGTAACAAGAGTAGCACATCACTACAAGATGATGATAATAGGGAAAACTGCAGAGAGCTAGGGAGTACATAGGAATTCTGCACTTTCTGCTTGAATTTTCTGTAAACCTAAAACTTCTCTAAAATGTTAAGTCTATTAATTAAAAAACTTTGCCCATTGCAAATAAAAAAACTTATATATTATACATAGGTATAAAATATGCACACATTACATATATATGCATGTACACACATTCAAGTAAAATATCAATGACTACACATTTCTTTTTACCGTAATTCTTAAATGTTATGCTCTGTTATTTTCCCTCTCCTAATATAATGTTTCTACGTGGACTAACAAGATAAACAGGAGGTAAGGAAATGCAGGCATTGATGCTGAATTATGCTTATAGTAAATTTGGTAGCGAAGGGAAATAGGACCGAAATGGATAGTTATGGGAGTCTTAGGGTCTAGGAAAGAATTAGTTTTAAAGGACATAATGATACCAACTATGAATATATAAAATTGGTGGCTCAGTACATTTTATTCTGTAGTTTTATTATGTAATTTTATTCACTTTCTTGTCAAGAAATATAGATAGATATTTGATTATAAAACTGAATACCGAAAGTATATTTAACATTTTCTCAATGCATGAAAATGTTTAGAAAAAAAAAACAAACACATACCAATAACTTATCGATGCTAATCATTAGGACGTTCTCATATTCTTTGCCATCTTGACCTTCAATATCACAATCAGATGATGCTACCGGCAACAGAACAAGGATCAATGGAGGAATTCCAAAGATATACCTAAAAGAAACTAAATTTAACAATAAATAAGAAAGAGTTAAATATGATGTCATACTACATTTGATTGCAGTGTTTCAATGGACTTCATCAATTATTTCTAATAATTTTTAGAATGCAGCTCTGTTTTGGAGTAGTGCAGGAAGAGCCCAAAAAGTTTAAATTATGTAACAAAGAAAGAGGGATGGCATTTTGGCATGTAGATTTCTTTCACTTTTTTTATTTTGAAATTACTCTTTGGGAAAGCACAAAAGGGATTTGATGAAATCAGAGACTCCTTGCTTCTGAAAAACACTCCAGGGTGTAATGACAATTTGTTCAATTGGGTTTATGCTGAACATCACTGTAAAAATAGATCTACAGGTCTAGAGGTGTATTACAGTTTAAAGAGTTACATGTTTGTTTGAAATTTTGTGGTGTATGTGCAGTGTTCCCCCAACCTTTTTGGAACCAGGGACTGGTTTCACGGAAGACAATTTTTCCATGCACGGCGTCGGTGGGTGGAGGCAGAGCTCAGGCGGTGGTGTGAGCAAGTGGGATTGGGGCAGTGCAGTGGAGCTCTGCATTCCAGTCCCTAGCAGGTACGGGTCCTCGGCCCAGAGGTTGGGGACTGCGGGTGTATGGTTCGTGATTGCATATTTTTGTAAAATGTGACAGTAGTCCGTGTGTCCAGTTACTTCCTGGAGGCAGCACTGTGGGAGGTTAATCTTCTTGGTGCTGTACTGTGATTACGTTCTTTCTTTTTAAACCTTAAAGGGTTTACAGTTCCCAAAACTCTTATAAATTCTACCTTTGCATTTTGGGACTTCTTTTCCTATTCTTTCACTATCTTCTGTTTCTAAATGCTCACAGACCTATACTCTTTTCACACACAGTTCTGTCCAGCTTCTTGCCATGTCAGAGAAGCTCAATAAATAAATTCACATCCTGGTAACCAATGATTTATATCTGTTTTTTATAACCCTTCCCAGTGAAGGGCAATTGTCCAGTCAAAAGAAATGAAATTATAAATGGTATCATTTGGGGCAGTTATGATGGAAAGCCAGGGATTCCCAGAAACATTAAAATCTGGTTATATAGGGATCTATTTCTTCATAAGCCTGCCAGAGTGTCTTGTTTGCATCATTCTGTAAACTCCTGAGTTACAGTGACAATTTATTTTCTCTGAATTTCCCAAATGAACTTTAACTGTACTTGTTGAGTGCAAGACGTTTCACTTGCATGTCTTCTCTGATTATGAGTACAGACAACACTCCTTCACACCCAAGGAATTAATATTGTGACAACAGCCTAACTGTTTAGGATATCATAAAGTTCCCAACAACATTGTCATCTATTGTATCATTATCTGTCACATAAAAAATCAGTAGCACTCCTCAATAAATTAACTGACCTATATTTTTACAATTAGAGAATGTTTGCTGGGTAGCAGTTATGGGAACAAAGATAAATCCTGCTTTTCCTTTGCATATGTGACTGACACTTGACATAGTAAGAGAAACAAAAATAATCTAGAAATGAGACAAAATTGGCAAAATCTATTCATAGCTCTGCCACTAAATGCCTATACGAATGATAAGCAAGAAGTCACTTAGGAGACTAATAATGATGATGCTAGTTTCCTGTAATTGAGTACCTACCATGTACCAGGGACTGTTTATCTACATATACACACACATAAATATGTAATCTCTAAATATCAAAAGAGTCGTTCAAGTTAATCTCATTATAACACACAGAGAGTAGGTGCCCGGTCTGGATGCTAACTTGATTTTGTTGCCTCACCAGGATTTGATCAGAAATGTTCATAATCTATTGAGAATATGTAACACATTGGTTTTTTGAATGAAAACCACTTCCATGTAATATTATTCAATTTTGCCTCTCTCTTCTACTGCGGTTCCTTTATCCTAAAGATTCTCAAACAATAATGAACTGCTAATTATTTACAGGTTCTGACCTTGTAATCATATTTGTATAGATTGTACAGAAACAAACTTTTCATTCTCTCTGTCATCTTACAGGTATTCAAAAGGTATACTTTGAGAGGAGTAGGTGATGATAAAGGAAAAATTATGTGGCATTTAACTTGAAATGAGCTTAAAGGAGAATATAATAAAATAATTAAATACTAAAGAGATATTTTTGCCATTATCCTAAATGTTATTTCAAAGGTCAACCTTTTATGTTTTAATAAGTGTGATTGTTTTATTTTTTATGAGCATTGCCTGTCCTCTTAACCCCAATTTTCAACATTAAGTGTTCCTAAAATTCACATCAACCTATTCATTCACTGGATGACATTTTGTCAATGCTTTCCAATGATGGATTGGTGGAAAATTCGCAGTCTTTTTGTTTGTGTATTACAACTGGTTTCTCAATTCTAACACATAATTTTCCTTGCCTGTAAAGAGCGTATTCTGTTGTTGAGTTCCATTGTTGTTGTTGAATAATTAGCCCAGATAGACTAGGGCAATGCAAAGCACAAAGGGTTTGCAATATGGAGCCCGGAGATTTTTGTCTTGGTATGACAATGGGTTGTGTGACTGAGAGAATGACAGAGCATCTTTTAAGCTTCATTTACCTGATTTCTAAAATTAAACCTTTAGACTAAATGATCTCTTGATATTGTTTTCAGCTCTTAGGCACCTTAATTCTAAGACTCTACCTGGCCATTCCAAAACTCCAGAAACTCTTCGGATTTGAAATTACCTCAGGGAAATGCTGCAAACACACCCAGGGCCTCAGACTCGCATCTCTTAGGTTCTTGGCTTTCTCATTAATGATGTGTAGTTTGGTCTGTAATTGAAGTCCTTTCTCTCGCACCACATAGAGAGTAACATACTAAGATTGTCTGGGTTGAGAGCGCTTTTGACATTGTTGTCACACTCAACCCTGAACTTTTCATTAGGTTACAGAAAAGATAAACCATAAGGAACAATGCAAGGCAAGTGTGGGCTTGTGGAATTGTCTTTAGATCTCCTGAAGGGATTGAAACTGGAGAATTTGTTTTCAGTAGGGAATTTGGTTAAACCAGAATGATGGCTGTCTAAAAATTCTTGTTGGTTTTTAATTTAAGCCAAATAATACATTCAATCCTCAGCTACTTAAGTTATGGGGTCAAAGTGAACATAAATAAATTGTTTTATACAGTCCATCAAATCCAGCCTTTTATCAGTCTTTAAGATCAATGTTTACTGAATGTTTATGACATAGACCTATTTTCACTGGGAATTTAATTCTATAACCATTTCACATAATCATTTCATAAGGTAAGTACCGTAAGTTATTTACATTTTATAGATGGAGACTCTGGGGCACAAAGAAAATTTTTCCTATATATAATGTATCCAGTAAGAGCCACAATTCAAATCCAGGTTTGTCAGATTGAAGAATCTAGAAACTCAGCTTTCAGCTACTGGACTACACTGTTTCCTATAAAAATAACTGTTACGTGTAGTCAAGGGGAATGCACCAAAACACCATCTTCCTCTGCATGAACTGCAGTAAGATACTTCCTGACCAAGCTATGAAACTGCATCATGAGCTCTTATTTCAGAAAAAAAAAAAAAAAGACACTAAATATTTACTCTCATTATAGTAGGTTAGGTGTCAGGGGTGAAACCAGAAAAAAAAAAATCTCACACACGAGTGTGATTATAACATTTAAGTTGGTCCTATGAAATAACCTTTTCCATTTTTAGGATATTTAAACATTGATGTGATACAGTTTGCAATTCTCCTTTTTACCTGTTCAGGCTTTCTAATTTTTCTCAGTTCCCTCTCCCTTTCTTTTTCTTTTTTTAATAACTATTCTACTTTTCAGTCCTCAAATATGATGAAATTAACCAAACCAGATAGCATAGTTGAAGACCACGTAGTAGGTCCTCAACTACCTCAATTCTCAAAAGAAATGGAAAAAAAAAAAGTGTAGAGTAACCTTATTCACCCTCTTGCTGGAGCTTAATCTTCTAGAGAAATCTCTTGAAACATAATGCAGAAAGACACTCATTGTAATCATTACTATTAGAATTTTAATATTTTGTCTGCTAATAACAACTTATGGTGAATGATTAATATAGACATGCTGTAGGAAATAAAGGCTCTTTGTTAAAAATGCACACTCTAGCTTCCAGTTCTTATTTCATCTTTCTACTTTGGATCAGAGGTAATGCAAGGCTTAGGATGAGAAGTGATCCAGGAAGAAGTAATTGCAAGAGAACCACGGGCTTTACAAGAAAAACAGGGATGTGTTCAATGCTTAATTTTATATTAAGCCCCTACAAATAGTCTTCCAAAATTGTCTTGGGTATCTTCCCTCTCCCCCTCCCTTTATTTTATTACAGACCCAGTAGTCCTTGGTTATATCAATTCTTGTTTTTTTAATACCTTATGGTAGGGAAAAAGACCACTTTTGATCTAACGGAGTAGCCAGGAAAGCGCACAGGGAAGAGCAGTTAGTTCCCTATTCCCACACCCTCCCCCACTGTCCTCTTTGGCTTGAGGAAGTACTTACTGTAAAACATTCCAATTCCCTAAGCGGATCCTCTCCCCTCACAACTCTTTTCCCCCTTTTTCTTGTCAGTAATTTTTTTTTTGGGGGGGGGGAGTCTTTACATTGGCTACAAGGCTGCCAAAGGAATCCAGCCCACCTCGATTCTGCCCTTGTACATTTTAAATCCGTATTCCGCGCAAATAAAATATATGAGATCTCAGCTAGGGTCTAGAATTTAAACTCATGACTATTTAATCCTGCCACCATCAAGGAGCGAGCATGTAGGGAAAAACAGAAGCTGGCCTTTCTCCGTGCCAGCCCCAGGGCTTGGGTTCCCAGCAAACAGCACAAGGTACAGCCCCAGTCGGAAACTCCCAACCTTACTCAGGGGGAAAAACGGGGGTTTTCCGAAGACCTGTCCCTTAGGGTTTAAAAGCGCGTCCCGTGGGAGCTTCGCTTTCACTTCTCTAGAGAGTTCGGAGCCGCAAGAGCCCAGCTGCTCGCCAAACCCCGGCCGCCTGCGTGAGTGACTTGGCGCAGCCAGAAACACGGTAAGGGTGGGTTGGGCGCCGGTTTAGCAGAAAGCAGCGCAGGCTAGGGGCAGACAGACAAGACAGACAGGCTAATAGACAGAGAACCATTGGCCACCTCTGAGACCCGGCTGTAGGCTGCCGCCGCTGAGCAACGCGGAGGCTGCCGCGCTCGGTCTCGGGACAGAAAGCAGGCGTGCGGGACTGCTTCTCACAATCTGCCAGGCGCAGCAGCCAGAGGTGTGCCTATGGGCCACAGGACTCAGGCTCAGCTGGCAGCTGCCCGTGGGAGAGTCAGTGCTCTCGGCAGGTCCAAAGTGCAAGGCCGGGCTATTCCCGGACGTGCCTTGCAGCGGGGGCCAGCAGCGCGTCCCGGAGTGCCCCGGCGCGCAGGGCGCGCGAAGTTGTGCGCCGCGCGAGAGGAGCGCTTACCATGGAACATGGTCCGCGGGAGGGGGGCGTAGTCATGATGACCGCAACTGTAGCAGGAGCAAGTTCTCACCGCCCATAGTCATTCCCAGGACCCTGGTCTTCCGCGGAGTTGCCGAGAGTGGTTGCCCAGTAGGGCGATTTCTGAAGCTGGTTCCTCTCACCCACGCCGCGCCTGCTGTTTCATCCATCCCAGGGGGGGCGGCACACACCACGGCCAGGCTCTGCGCTTTGCCTTTTCCATAACTTCCGTAGGATCCGCCGGCGGTGTACTTTCAGTTTCTACTTTGCGCTTGGTCTGCAGGTTGAGTCTTTGGGTTTGTCACCGGCGCGCCTTCACCACCTCCTTTCCTGGGCACCTGCTTCCCATGCACCTGGACCTGGACCAGAGGAGGGCGCGAATTTCCAAAGCACCGCAGGAGAAACAAGCCTGCTTTCTGTTTCAGAGCGATTCGGGGTAAAACGACTTGTCAGAGGACCTCTAAACTCCTTGGCAAACGCTGGGCGGCTCTATTGCTAGTAAGTCCACAAAAGCCACGAATGTGCAAGACGCAAGCTGGACTACTGCAAGTGGACGCCACCGAGGAGGCGTCGCAGCTCCCGCCGCGGATGAGGTGGACGATGCCAACTCATCTTGTAAAAAAAGGAAGTGAAGAATGATTAAGAGGGTCACGCCCTCTGCCCCTCCAACCTCTCTAATCAGTCTCTTTCAGCTCTGTCTTCTGTACATGCACCTGCTCGGGTGGGACCTCAAGGAAAAATAATCCTGTGGGTCCACCTAATCCGGTAAGTGGTATCTTTGGAAAATCAAGCTCCAAGTTGAGTGGAGGACATGGAAACTGACAATAATAGTTAATAACTGTGACTTCCACTTGCATATTTATCTGCATTGGCTAATAAATCACACTGTCTGTCTTGACTGTGTGTCTCTGAGGTGTTATTTTTTTCCTAGGTCTGAATTATCTAGGTCTTTTCTGCATTATTTGGGTTTGATATTCTGCAGAAACCCTGAAGGTGGATAATGTAAACCAGTAACAACAACAAAGATAATAATAACGGCTATCTCGCATTTGCTCTCTACCACTATTGTGCTAAGCATTCTGCGCATATCTTCTCATACAAAGCTTTCTATGAGGTAGACCATTTTCTTATCTGCGCTTTACAGATGTGAGAACTTAGACTTCCCTGACTGACTTGTCAGAGTCCACTTAACTAGCAGAGTTTGGATACAAACCTGCTGCATTTTGGCTCTAGAGTCCATGCTTGGAAATCCTGTTAGAAGTCCTTGTGAATAATGCAATAATGTAGACATTGATGCCAGGAGGGAGACATCGGCATGTGGGTGAGCCTTTGCCAGGGTGTGGCAAACCTCAGGAAAGGTGTCTGGAATCTGTGATTTCTAAATTGCTACCTGAACAGGAACGAACTTGGGGCTTATGAAGAACATTCTGCTTTCTGTCATAGTGTGAACAAAGAACAGGAAAAGAGGAGGCAGGGAGAAAGAAAAAGAATAACAATGAATTAGATAGTGAGACAATTACTCAAGCCTGAACTTTGGATCTCTGTGTCCTCTTTTAGTCTCGCTTATCACATCCAATCCATAGGCAAGTCCTGCTTGCTCTACCTCCAAAGTAAACTCTGCAGGGTGACTACAGAAGCTATCTAAGGGATCTTGCAGCTTTCACTCTTGCCAATAACCCCCTCATTCTCATCAGAGCAGTGGGATATCTGATTACAGTTCCCATCCTTTTTGGTCACTTCCCACTGGGTACCAGGCCAAGGCCCCGCTGCCCTCCCTGACCGCTGCCCCCTCATACCTACCTCACTGTGTTTCAGCAACACTGGCCTTTCTCTTCCAGCCCAGCTTACTTGCACAGAGAATGATCTCCAGCACATGACTGGCATTCAGTAAGTATTGCTCGGTGACAGCGTAAGAGAGAACGAGTGAATGAGAATGCATGAATGAATATGTGTGAAAGAGAAAGTGTGTGAAGGCAGAAGGGAAACAAAAGGAAGGAGGAAGAGAATGAGGGGAGCGAATGAAAACAGGAGACAGAATGGAGTGGGAAAAGCCAAGTATTTCCATTTGACTAAAACCTGGAGTGACAGGTGGAGAAGAGAGAGACATGGGAGTGGAGTGGCTTTTAAAAATGAATTCTATAACTAAACACACCTAGCTTGGGGATTTATTTATTTAAAATCCCTGACAGCAGTAGCATTGAAGTACATAACTGCTTATAGCCTGCACATTTTTTTTTCACTTTTCAGGAACAAAATAAAAGTGCATTCATTAATAACTTAAGAGGAAATCCATCTTCCTTTTTGTTACAATCACCATAATGCCTGCAAGAATAAGGACTTGTACATACCTGAACTTTGGGGAGCATAAGGGGAAATTAGGGTTCTGGGAGACAAGATGTAAATTTCTCACTGGACTCTTCCTGTAAATTGAAGCATTTCGAGTCTTTATGGTATGTGGAAATGGACACATTCTAACTGCATCAAGTTATTATTTTTCTAAAAGAGAATAAATATCATTTGTAAAAAGTTTCAAAATGAAGTCTTAAATTGGCTTTTGACATTTTGATAATCTGAATGCTATTTCTTATAAGACAGATGGACAAGAAAAATGTTTTATAAATTTTTAAAATGCTAATTTTTCATGAATAAAGAAATGTAGTGATTACTCTTATGTTTGCTCATAGACTCAATGATTTATGCAGAAAAGCAAACGAGACAAAATAGTATATCAATTCTATGAATTATAATCAAAATATTAAAAGGGAAGACAGCATTCTTAGAATGATGAATGAATATATGATGCCGACTTAAATAGAAAATTTTCGTATAACCAATGCTTAATGTTCTATAATCTTCAATCAAAATAGTCAATTATTGTTAGCCTAAAAATATTTTTTTGCTTAATTATCTGAAGTATTTTTACTCAACTAAATATGACTACTCTTTATAGTCTGTGATCTGAATTTTATCTATTGCTCTTTCTACAGATAGTTTCTGAATTCTTATGATTTAACGTTCCAGGCATAATATTCAACATATTTCTCACACACACTCATAAATAGACACACACACACACACACAGAGTCAACTTTAGGACCTGTGCATCTGTGCAGTCACTCGGGGGCCTGTACTTAGAAGGGCCAATTCTTGGTTTGATGCTCTGCTGTCAATGCCTTGAAATTCTTAATTATTTTTGGGCAAAGGGGGTGCTTATTTCTACTTTACACTGGATCTCACAAATTCTGTAACTGGTCATGGACATTCGTACATGTTAAGTTAAATATTGTGGATAGCAATCCATATCTTTAAGGTGGTTTCAGTTTGGTGGGAAAAATAGATGTTAAATGTCTAATTTCAAGGAGGAAGAATACTATGAAAAAAAGAAGCTTTTAAATTCAATCAAGTCCCGTTTATTGATTTTTGTTGTTGCCATAATTGCCTTTGGGGTCTTAGTGATAAATTCTTTGCCTAGGCTGACATCTAGAAGACTTTTTCCTATTTTCTCTTCTAGAATTTTTATGATTTCATGACTTACGTTTAAATCTTTTATCCATCTTGAATTAATTTTTGTAAGTATGAGAGATAGGGGTCCTCCTTAATTCTTTTGCATATGGCTATTCAATTTTCCCAGCACCATTTATTGAAAGGGGATTCTTTTCCACAGTGTATATCATTGTTTGCTTTGTCGAAGATCAGTTGTTGTAGGTAGATGATTTCATATTTGGGCTCTCTGTTCTGTTCCATTGTTCTGTCTCTATTTTTGTACCAATACCCTGTTTTGGTTATTATACCCTTGTAGTATAGTTTGAAGTCTGGTAATGTGATGCCTCCAGATTTGTTCTTTTTACTTAGGATTGCTTTGGCTATTCAGACAATGTTTTGATTCCAAAAAAGCATAGAATTATTTTTCTAGATCTGTAAAATATGATATTGGTATTTTGATGAGGATTGCATTGAATCTGTAAATCACTTTGGACATATGGACATTTTAACAATGTTGATTCTATTGATCCATGAGCATGATATGTTTATCCATTTGTTTGCATCATCTGTGATTTCTTTTATAAGTGTTTTGTAGTTCTTCTTATAGAGATCTTTCACTTCCTTCATTTAGTATATTCCTAAGTATTTTTTTTTGTAAATTAGCTATTGTGAATGGTATTGAGTCTTTGATTTGACTCTTAGCTTGACTGTTATTGGCATATAGAAATGCTACTGATTTGTGTACATTTATTTTGTATCATGAGACTTTGCTGAAGTTATTTATCAATTCCCGGAGTCTCTTGGTAGAATCTTTGGGATTTTCTGGATACAAGATTATATCATCAGTGAAAAGCAATAATTTAACCTCCTCTTTCCCAATTTGGATATCCTCTGTTTCTTTCTTTTGTCCGATTGCTCTGGCTAGGACTTCCAGTACTATGTTGAATAGAAGTGGTGACGGTGTACACCTTTGTCTTGTTCCAGTTCTTAGGGGGAATGCTTTCAACTTTTCACCATTCAGTCTGATATTGGCTATGGGTTTGTCATATACGGCTTTTATAATTTTGAGATATGTTCCTTCTATGCCTAGTTTGTTGAGGGTTTTTATCATGAAAGGGTGCTGGATTTTGTTGAATGCTTTTTCTGCATCTATTGTAAAGATCATATAGCTTCTGCACAGCAAAGAAAATAATCAATGGAGCACAAAGACAACCTACAGAATGAAAGAAAATATTTGCAAACTATGCATCTGATAAAAGGCTAATATCCAGAATCTACAAAGAACACAAAAAAATCAGCAAGAAGACGCCATAGCACTCACTCTAGCCTGGGCAACAAAGGGAGACTCTGTCTCAAAAAAAAAAAATCAGCAAGAAAAAACAAAACAACCCTGTTAAAAAGTAAGAGACGATATGAACAGAAGCTTTTCAAAAGAAGAGAGACAAATGGCCAAAAAATATATGAAAACATGCTCAATTTCACTAATCATCAGGGAAATGCAAATTAAAACCTTGATATACCACCTTATCCCTGTTAGAATTGCTATTATTAAAAAGTCCAAAAACAATAGATGCTGTCATGGATACAGAGAGAGAGAAATGCTTATACACTTCTGGTGGAACTGCAAATTAATACAACCTCTATGTAAAACAGTGTGAAGATTTTCTCAAAGAACTAAAAATATACCTACCATTCAATCCAGCAATATCACTACTGGGTATCTACCCAAAGGAA
Source organism: Avahi laniger (assembly GCA_963575035.1). Lineage (NCBI taxonomy): Eukaryota > Metazoa > Chordata > Mammalia > Primates > Indriidae > Avahi > Avahi laniger. Next base: position 50,565 of record CAUYSK010098580.1, on the reverse strand, counting down.
AAGAAGTTGTTTTATCAAAAAGACACCTGTACTTGAATATTTATTGCAGCACAATTATATGTGTATATATATATGTATATATATCATGGAATATATATATGTGTGTGTGTTTACATATACATATATATATATATGTATATATCATGGAGTACTACTGAGCCATAAAAAGAAATGAATTAAAGTCTTTTGCAGCAATTTGGATGGAACTGGAGACCATTCTAAGTGAAATATCTCAAGAATAGAAAAACAAACACCACATGTACTTCTAGTAAGTTGGAAATAATTGATGGGCACACATGGGCACAGAGAGAAATAAAAATTATTGGAAATCAAGAAGGAAGGGGTAGAAGGAGAGGGCTAAAAACTTACCTAACACGCAAAATGAACACCATTCAGGTGATGGGCACACTTATAACCCTGACTTAAGCATTACAAAAGCTATTCATGTAACAAAACATTTGTACCCCATTAATATTTTGAAATAAAAAATAATATTATGAAAAGAAAAAAACGATATGCTATTTGAACCAGGAGTTTAAAGTAGTCTAGACCCATTTTTATAGTGAAATGAGGGTACAAAAAAAAGGTCAGTTTATCTGTCCAGTGAAAACACTGCTACCACTGTAATTCTGAATCAGAACTGTTTGATTTTCAAGCCAGAGCTTAGGAATGAGTTTTGAATTGTATCAAGTGACTACTGAGCATCTATTTACACTTATATAGTCATATTTTTTTCTTGTTGCACTTCTGAATAAACCACAAATTTAACATAATGCAAAATTAAAGTTGCTAATATTTAACTTGAAATTTTGTGATTATATTCATAATTAAGATATATTTGTTTTACATATTCTACTGGGATTGGGCTAGTTGTGTGAGGTTTTGCTAGCTTCATAAAAGGAATTAGGAATTCTATCGTTTTCTAAAACTGTTAACTATAAGCTTTATATGAACTATTGGTTTCTAGAAGATTTACTAGAATTCAACAATAAAACCTACTTAATTTCGTGAAATGAAGCTGAGGAATAGGGTGAGGCTGTCAGTTTTGTGCATTACAAGAGTGAAAATAGAAGGATTTGTTTTAAAATCAAAATGGCCATGTCAGGAATGTCAGAAACTTTGCTGGAGATATGTATGTCAGCATATCAGTGATGGCCAGAGCCATGAGAATGAATGAATTTACTCAACCTGTACATTAGAAGAGAGAAGAAAGGACTAATGCCAGAATGGACCACGAGGCATTAGCACTAAGGAGTAGATGGAGAAAGGGGAGCCCATCCACAAAGCCAGCAAATATTAATACATAGTAGGCAGCAAAGTAGGACAGTCGGAAATCTGTGTCTCAGAAGGCAACGGAGGACAGACTTTAAAAATAGAGTAAGTAGTCAGTATTCACAAGCAACACAAAGAGATTGAGCAAGGTGAAGATTGAAAAGTATGTTCACTGAATTTGGCAGAACAGAGATGGTCTTCATGGCCTCGTTTTGAGAAGAGCAGTGCAGATAGAAACAATATTCTAGTTTGGAGGTGGGTGAGAGAAGGTGGATATAAAGTGAGAGGGGACAACTTTTTAAAGATATTAGTAATGGTTAAAGGAATATAGTAATAGTTTGAAAGGCATATAAGACATAATGGAAGGGTTCATTTTCAATTATGAGAAGTATTCAAGCATATTTATATATTAATTGATAAAATTAGGTTCTACAGAAGTGGGGAGAGATGGAACCAAGAAACCCAATTTTTAGTTTTTTTTTTACTCTCTTAACGTCTCTATCTTCTTTAATTTCAGCCCTAAAATTCTATAATTCTAAACAATCAGAATCTACTATATATCTGGTGCCTAATTTCATTCCTTATGAAATGAAATGTCCATTTCATTGAAATGTTCCCCGTAGCACTCGCTTGTGTACTTCTGGATTGAATATTGGCTGTTACAGAGAGAAATCTTTTTTTATTATTTGTATAAATTTCAGGGGTACACGTGCAATTTTGTCACATGCATATATTGTGTAGTAGTGAAGTCTGGGCTTTTATCTGTCTCTCAAATAATATACATTATACCCATTAAGTAATTGCTTATCACCCACTCTCCAGCCAGCCCCCTACCCTTCCAAATCTCCGGTGTCTATCTTTCTATGCTAAGAGAGAAATCCAATATCTCCCAAATCACTTTTCAGAGGGGGCAGCTGTAGCTTTTATGTAGTTTTCATTATCCAGTCCTCTTGTATGCTAATGGTTGTGTTGTTGGTAGTCAGGGGTTTCTTTTATATACAATCATACATCACTTAATGATATATTCTGAGAAATAATAAATTAACCTTAGTTTACTGTAACTTTTTACTTTATAAACTTTTTTTTAACTTTTGACTCTTTTGTAATAATAGCTTAAAACACAAACACATTGAATGGTTGTACAAAATATTTTCTTTCTTTTTATCTTATTCTATAAGTCTTTTTCTATTTTTAATTTTTTTAAACTTTTAAAATTTTTTTGTTAAAAACTAAGACACAAACACACACATTATCCTGGCATATACAGGGTCAGAATCGTCAATATCACTGTTTTCCACCTCCACATCTCGTCCTGAAGGTCTTCAGGAACAATTAACACCTGTGGAGCTGTCATCTCCTACGATAACAATGTCTTCTGGAATACCTCCTGAAGAGCCTGCCTGAGGCTGTTTTAGTTAATTTTTTAATATAAATACACAGAGTACACTCTAAAATAATGATACAAAGTTTAGCATAGTAAATACATCAAGCAGTAGCATAGTTGTTTATTATTAAGTATTATGTAATGTACATAATTGTATTGTGCTATACTTTTATATGACCAACAGCAAAGGAAGTTTATTTACACCAGATTCACCACAAACACATGAGTAATGAGTTGTGATATGACATTATCATGGCTACAACGTCACTAGATGATAGGAATTTTTCAGCTCTATTATAATCTTAGGAGACCACTGTCCTATATGTGGCCCTTTGCTATGTGATGCATTAGATTTTGGAGGAACTATGCTCTTAACCACTGACTTTATAGAAGATTAATTAGGAAAGATTATACTTACAATGATTTTTTTCATGCAGACTATCTGAAAAAAAGTCACATATTTTGCTTAAATCATTGGATAGATTCCCTTCTATGATCCAGTTGTTATATGAGTAAGTTGAGTTTGTCTTACGAGCTTTTGGATAGCAGTAACTGTATCTTAGTTAACTTAGAATTCTCTGCAGTCATCTTAGTTAACTTAGAATTCTCTGCAGTCAACAGAATGCCTTTCAAGTTACAGATTCTACCCAAGTGTCAGACTGCACAAGTCTTGACTTGCTGTAATGACAGAGAACCAGTGCTCGTAGCAAACTTGTGTAAACATTCAGGAATGTTACAATACCAACTACTGATTGACATTGATATGTCTGAGTTTTGGTAAGCTTGTCAAAATTCTAATATTTAATACAGATTTGGACTTCTTTTCCTAATATGGCATGCTATCTTATTTAAATCCCTTTATTGTTAGATCAGAAAATTAATCCAATCTACCTTTCCCAAAGATCTTGTATGTCCCTGAGTTCCTAAGGTATCAATCATTGGTCTATGCTAATAATGTGTCAATTAACTGACATCACAAAAGCCTGGAACTACCATTAACATGCTCTCCAAAGAATTTAATATATTAGCTGGCAGTGAAATATATACTTCAATGAGAAGAGCACAGAAATTGAAATTTTCAATAGACCGAAACACTACACCATTGAGTTTGGTGTGTCAGTGTTTCTTCAAACCACGGAGCAGTGTCGTATATTTCTTGAGCAACATGCCCTATAAAATGGCAGCTATATGCTTTGGTTTCCTTGTTTCTTTTTCTATGCTAGGAATTGTCTCTAATGCTTAACTAACTGTTTAATGGTTTTAATTTAATTTTCTATGATGACAGATAAAATTGAATATTTTAAAACATGCACATATTGTGAAATGATGAATCTAGCTAATTACTATGTACATTACCTCACACAGTTATCATTTTTGTGGTGAGAACACTTTCCACTCTCTCGGCATTTGTCAAGACCATAATATATTAACTATTTAATAGACCTCTTGAACTTATTCCTCCTAACTGAAATTTTGTGTCCTTTGAGTAACATCTTGCCAATCCTCCTCCCCACCCTGCAACCCCAAACCCTGGTATCCACCATTCTACTCTTTACTTCAAGGAGATCAGTTTTTTTTATTAATAGAGTCCATGTATGAATGCAATCACATGGTATTTGTCCTTCTGTTCCTGGGTTATTTACTTGACATAATATCCTCCAGGGTCATCTATTTTATTATAAATGACAGAATTTCATTCACTTTTATGGTTGAATACTATTCCATTGTTTGTGTGTGTATTTATACACGTATAACGTATTTTCTTTATCCATTTGTAATTGATGGACACTTAGGTTGATTCCATATATTGAGCATTGTGAATAATGCTTCAATAAACATGGGAGTGCAGATATCTTTTTGATTTTATTTCCTTTGGATATATACCCAGCAGTGGGATTGTTGGATCATATGGTAGTTCTATTTTTAATTTTTTGAGGAACTTCCGTACTGTTTTTCATAGTGGCTATACTAATTTACAGTCCTACCAACAGTGGGCAAGTGTTGCCTTTTCTCCACATCCTTGCCTAACTTGTTACCTTTTGTCTTTTTTTATAATATCCATTCTAACAGGCATGAGTCATGTCTAATTGTGGTTTTAATTTGAATTTCTCTAATGATCAGTGATGGCATTTTTTCATATACTTACTGGTCATTTTATGTCTTCTTTTAATAAATGTCTATTCAGGTCCTTTGCCCATTATTTTAATTGTGTTGTTTTCTTGCTATTGAGTTGAATTCCTTATATATTTTGGATATTAATCTCTTAACAGATTTATCATTTGCAAATATTTTCTTCCATTGCTTAGATTATCTCTTCACTCTGTTGATTGTTTCCTTTGCTGTGCAGAAGCTTTTTAGTTTGATGTAATATCATTTGTCTATTTTTGCTTTTGCTACCTGTACTTTGAGAATTATATGTGAAATATCATTGCCCAGAACAATGTCATGGAGCATTTACCCCTGTTTTCTTCTAGTAGTTTCATAGTTTTAGGTCTTACATTTAAATCTTTAATCCACTTTGAGTTGATTTTTGTGCATGTCTGTGATAAGAATGTAATTTCATTCTTCTGTACATGAATATCCATTTCTCCCAACACCGTTTATTTAAGAGACTGTCCTTCCCCATTGTGTTTTCTTGAATTCTTTGTCAAAAATTAGTTCATTTTAAATGTGTAGATTTATGTCTGCTCTCTCTATGCTGTTTCATTAGTCTATGTTTTGTTTTTATGGCAGTGCCACTATGTGTTTTAGTTGCTATAGCTTTGTAGTGCATTTTGAAATCAGAATCTGTGACGCTTCCAGCTTCATTCTTTTTGCTGAAGATTGCTTTGACTATTTGAGGTCTTTTGTGGTTCTACACAAATTTTAGGATTTTTTTTTTTCTGTAAAGAATGTCATTGTTGATTTGATAGGGATTGCTTTGAGTCTGTAGATTGCTTTCAGTAGTAAGTATTTTAACAATATTATAATAATTCTTTGAATACACAAACATGAGATATATTTTCATATATTTGTGTCTTCCTCAATTTCTTTTATCAGTGTGTTGTAGTTTGCAGTGTAGAGATCTTTCACCTCCCTGGTTAAATTTAATTCGAAATATTTTATTTCTTTTGTAGCTATCGTAAATGGGATTGATTTTTTTATTTTTTTCAGATAGTTCACTGTTAGTGTATAAAAATGATACTGATTTTTGTATATTGATTTTGTATCCTTTAACGTTTTTGAATTCATTTATTGTAACAGGTTTTTGATGGAGTCTTTAGGTTTTCTATATATGTGGCCATGTTGTCAGCAAACAGAGAAAACTTAACTTCTTTCCTTCCTAATTTGGATGTTTTAATTTATTGTGTTTACCTAATGTATCTGGATAGGACCTCTCAGTACTACATTAAATAGAAGTAGTGAGAGTGGGTATCCTTGCCATGTTTTGAACTTATAAAAAAAGCTTTCAATTATTCCCCATTGAGTATGTTAGCTGTGCGTTTGTCATATATGGTCCTTGTTGTCTCAATAAGCATTCCTACTATACATAAGCTGTTAAAAGGATGTTGCATTTTGTCAGTTTTTCTGCATCTAATAAAATGACCATATGGTTCTTGCCATCATTTTGTTAATATGATGTATTACATTTATTGATTGCTGCAGGTTGATCCATTCTAGCATCCCTGGGATGAATCCTACTAGATTATGGTGAATGATATTTTTAATGTGCTTTTGATTAGCTAATATTTTCCCGAGGATTTTTGCATCAGTGTTCATCAGGGATATTGGCCTATAGTTTTTTTTTGTAGTCTCTTTGTCTAGCTTTGGTGTGGGGTGACACTGGCTTTATAAAATGAGTTTGGAAGTATTCTGTCCTCTTTAGTTTTCTGAAACAGTTTGAAAATAATTGGTATTATTTCTTTAAATAATTGATAGAATTTAGCATTGTGCTATCAGGTCCTGGACTTTTCTTTGATAGGGAACTTTTTATTACTGATTCAATGTCTTTTGTTGTTATTGATCTGTTAAGATTTTTTATTTCTTCATAATTAAGTTTTGTAGATTTTATGCATCAAGGAATTTATCCATTTATTCTAGGTCATCCAATCTGTCAGTATATAATCATTCATAATATTCTCTTATGATTCTTCATATTTCTATTATATCAGTTGTAATGTCTCCCTTTTTCATCTTAGTCCAGCTGAAAGTTTATCAATTTTTTTTATTTAAAAGACAAAATCTTAGTTTGCTCATTTTTTTCTATTGTTTTTCATGTCTATTTTATTGATTTTTGTTCTAGTTCTTTATTATTTTCTTCTTTCCACTAACTCTCAGCTTAGTTTGTTTTAGTTTTTCTAGCTTCTTGAGGGACAATGGTGGGGGCTGTGTTTGAGATGTTTCTTCTTTTGATGTAGATATTTATTACCATAAACTTCCCTCTTAGAACTGCCTTTGCTTTATCACATAGATTTTGGTATATTATTTCCATTTTTATTTGTCTCAAGACATTTTTAAATTTCCCTTTTAATGTCTTCATTGACCCATTGGTTGCCCAGGAACATGGTGCTTAATTTCTGTATATTTTTAAGTTTTCCAAAGTTCTTCCTGTTATTGATATCCTGTTTTATACCATTGTGGTCAGAAAAGATTCTTGATATAATTTTAAGAATTTAAATTTGTTAAGACTTGTTTTCTGGCCTAGCATAGGATTTATCCTGAAGAATATTCCATGTGTAGTTGAGAAGAATATGTATTCTGCTGCTGTTGGCCGAAATGTTCTGTATATGTCTGTTAGGTCCATTTGATTTAGAGTATAGATTAATTCCAGTGTTTCCTTATTGATTTTCTGTCTAGATCATCTGTTTATTATTTAAAGTTGGGTGCTGAATTTTCCTACTATTACTGTACTGTAGTCTATCTCCCCCTTCAGATCTATTAATATTTGCTTTACATATTTAGGTGCTCTGATGTTGGGTATATATCTGTTTACAATTATTATATCCTTTTGCTGAAAAAAAACCTTTATTAATACATAATGAACTTTGTCTCTTTTACTCTTTTTACAGTTTTTTTTTTACTTAAAATATATATCATCTGGTATAAGTATAGCTACTCCTGCTTTATTTTGGCTTGCATTTGAGTGGAATATCTTTTCTATCCATTTATTTTCAATCTATATGTGTTCCTACAGGTGAAGTAAATCTCCTGTAGACAATATATACTTATGCTCTTTTATGCATTCAGGCACTCTATGTCTTTTTTATTGGAGAAGTTAATCCATTTATATTCCAGTTAATTTTTGATAAATAAGGATTTATTATTGCCATTCTGTTAATTGTTTCCTAGTTGATTTGTAGATCTTTGGTCCTTTCTTCCTTTCTTGCTGTCTTCCTTGTGGCTAAGTGATTTCTCCAGTAGTATGTTTTGATTCCTTGATTTTTATATTTTTGTGTATCTGCTACCGGTTTTTGTTTTGTGGTTTCCATGAGGCTTACAAAAAACCACTTACAGTTATAACGGTTGTTTTAAACTTATGACAACTTAACTTTGATCACAAAAATAAATAAATAAAACTCTATACTTTTACTCCCATTATCACTCTACGTTTTGAATATTGCAATTTATATCTTTTCATATTGCATATCCTTTAACAAATTATTATAGCTACTATTATTTTTTTAACTATCATACTAAATATATAAATAATTACACACAGTTATTACAGTATTAGAATATTTTGTATTCATGTATTATTACCAGTGAGTTTTATATTTTTAGATGTTTTCATGTTATTCATTAGTGTTTTTTTCTTTCAGATTGAAGAACTCCCTTTAGCATTTCTTATAAGACAGATCTGGTGGCGATGAACCCCTTCAGCTTTTGTTCATCGGGAAATTTTTATCTCTACTTTATCTCTGAAAAGCAGATTTTCTCGGTACAGTATTTTTGGCTGGCAGGATTTGTTTTTATTGTCCCCTTCAACACTTTGTATAAATCACTACACTCTCTCCTAACCTATAAGGTTTCAGCTGAAAAGTCTTCTGCTAGCTGTATTGAAACTTCCTCATATGTTAATTGATCCTTTTTCTCTTGCTATATTCAAAATCCATTATTTATCATAGATCTTTCATAATTTGAACATATGTGTGGAGTAGTCTTATTTGGATTGAATCTTATTCAAGACCATCGATCTTCCTGTACCTACATATTTGTGTCTTTCCCAAGTTTTGGAATGTTCTGTGCTAATATTTCTTTAAAAAACCTTTCCATCTCTCTATTTTTCTTTTCTCCCTCTTAAACTCTAATACTCAAATATTTGATGCTCTTTTGATGCTGTTCCATAAATCTCATGTGCTTTACTCATTTATTTTTTTTCTTTTTTCTTTTTTTCCTCTGACTATATATTTTCAAATAACTCGTCTTTGAGTTCACGGATTCTTTTTTTCTGCCTGCTGTTATGCTCTCCATTTCATTTTATTTTTCATTTTGTTCATTGTATTTTTTAGCTCTAGAATTTCCATGATTTTTTATTATTTCAATTTCTATACTAAATTTCTCGTTTGGGTCACATTGCTTTCCTCACTTCATTAAATTGTGTTTCTACATTTTTCTGAAGTTCTCTGATCTTCCTTAAAATAGTCATTTTTAATTCTTTATTGAACAATTAATACATTTCTTTAGCATCTGTTACTGGCACCTTATTTTGTATGGTGATATTATGTTTCCTTGATTGTTCTTGATCCTTGTGGTTGTACATCAAAGGATGTGCATTTGAAGAAATAGGTACTTATTTCAGTCTTTACAGACTTTCTTTTTCTGGGAAAGCCCTGCAGCAGGCACAGTGCTGAGACATGCCTGAGAGCTGGGGCACTTGCAACCAGCAAGCCAGGGGCAGATACAGACAGCCCAGTGCTGGGGCACACCAGAGGCCCGATGCAGCTGTGGCTGATGTGGCTCTGCTAGAAACCTGGAAAGTGCAATGCTAGAATAGAATAGAAGCTCAGGGCCACTGAAACCTACCTGCTGCTGAGGGTTGTCCAAAGTCTGGGTCTACTGACATAAGGCCAATGGTCATGTGGGCTCAAGATCCAGTTTGCTACATAATCCTGAAGCCTGAGGCTGTGTGGTCTCACCTGGCATTGGGGCAAGTCTAGAAGTTCAATCTGTGAGTATTGGTCTGGAATATGGGGCTATATGGCTCTGCCAAGTACCGTGGCAGGCCCAGTGTTGGGTTCCAAGGCAAAGTCTTCTGCTCACTTTCCTCTCTTTCCCTCAAGTGAATAGTATCTTTTTACACGCTGTGATGCCTGGTGTTGGGGGAGGGGTGTTGTGACTGTTGTAAAACTATGCTTAACTATCCTTTCTACCCTCTTCAATGTATATTTTCTTATTATTTTGCTACAACCAGGTACTATGATCTTCCACCTTGTTTCTCTAGCTCTTGTCAAGGTAATTTTGTGAATGGCTAGTTATTCAAATTGGTGTTTCTGAGGATGGATAATTGCTGGAGAGTTCCACTTTATCATCTTTCTCCTTATCTGATTATATTATAAATAATTATGGAGCCATATTTATATAGAAAGTCAGTCAGAAGAATATGATTATGGAGGCTGAGAAATCCCATGATTGGCCACGAGTCTGTAAGCTGGAGAACCAGGGAAGCCAGTAGCATGGCTCAGTCTAAATGTGAAAGCCTCACAACCAAGGAAGCTGATGGTGTAACTCTCAGTACAAGACCAAAGGCCTGAGAACCTGGGGGCCACTGGTCCTGGACTCTCAGTTCTGGGGACCAAAGTTCAAAGAACTTATAATTCTCAGATCCAAGGGCAGGGAAAGAAGAATGTCACAGCCTTAGAAAAGGGAAAGAATTTTCCTTTCTTATAAATTTTGTTTTTTGAGCAACTAGTTTGTTTTTTCCCTGATCTTCATTGGTATGAAATTGCTTTAACCAGTAAAATGTAAAATTTTATAGTTCCTATTATTTTCTTCCTTTTAAAATGATATTTTGTTTTATTTTTATTCTCTGAGACCTTAAAACATTCATCTAGATTATAAAGTGAGATCATTTTGATTCTAATTATCAACTGATCCATAACTTTTCCATTCTAAAGTAAACTTTATGAAATTAGGACTATTTATCAAATGCAAATATGTTTCTACATGTTAAGCTATTTCAGTTTTATTTTTAAGGTTTTCTTTCTCTCCCTTTCTTTCTCTCTCTCTCTCTCTTTTTCTCTCTCTCTCTCTGTATATATAATGTGTGTGTTGTATGTGTGTATGTTTCCCTTTATTTACGTGGTCTTATAGCCTACAATGAGATCTAACCAAAAAAAAAAAAAAATCAAAAGGCAAGTATTATGTATATAGGTGTTTTGATCAATTAAGAATTATCCAGTGGTTGAGACTAGAGATTTTTGCAGGCATTTTCCAATAATAACCAGATTTAAGTCAGTAATACTAAAACAAAATCTAACAACAACCAAACCAAAACAACAAAATTGAGAACTTTCAAAAGCCACACAGATGAATGTCAAGAGGCAAATAAATAAATAAATAGAGATCCAAAGACATCTCAGGTTGTGAAATCCATAAAAGCATGAGGAAATACCAAACGGGACAAACTTATAATTTTCTTGCTGTTGTTGTTTTAATCTTGATTAGGACTAATGTATTCTTTATGACTTTAATTTTTTCTGAGTCGTTTTAAACCCCCGATACCCCTAATAAATATTTGTTTTATTTGACTTAGCACAATTTCCTCTTTTCTGCATTCCATAAATATTTATTGAATTTTACTGTAAAAGGAAGTAAATTTTATGGTAAACCTGTTCTTGCAAGTAGATGTCTTTGGCAGTTCTCCTTTAGTACTTTCCCATTGTTTAGGTGCAGTTAAATCAATATACCAAATGAGTAAATGGAATTAACTGAAACTTTGCTTTTCCGTGATAGTACTAAGTACTGGCCGAAATAACATGTGTTTCTGAAATGTATTGTTGCCAAGGCATTGAGTTTCTTCCACTGAAAAGCACCACCAAAATTTTTGTACACCTGTTTGTTCTAGCAGTGCGTTTTATGTTACTAGAAATAAAGGCCAAATGGCAAAGACACAATGGTAATCAGTTTCATTTTTCACTGAAACCCTGTAAGATTCCCTGAAAAGGTTTTATCTGCTTACTACTGTACATGAACTATATACTCTCTACAAAGATACAAAAGAATTTCATAAATGTTACTTCTGTCATCCTGTACTTCATTGATCAAGCTCATAGTTCTCCCTAGGAACTGTCAAGCTCAGCCCATAAATGTGCTCGGTTCTCTCCTACCCTGAATAATGCTGCTTTTAATTCAACACACAGTTATCAAGTAATACTGTGCCATATATTGTTCTGGGTACTCAGGATATATCAATGTATGAAAAACAAATACATTTTTTGAAATTGAGTTTACACATTAGTGAAACAGATAATGTATAATAAAGAAGTAGAAATTATATAAAATGTTAGAAATTTATTAAATTCTATGGCAAAAAAGTAGAATCAGGGAAGGAAATTTGTGTATGGGGGTTAGGGGAAGAGTGTTATGATTTTAAATAGGCCTCAGTGGGAAAGTGGCATTTGAGCAAAGGCTTGGAGGAGACTGAGTCACATGGATGTGTGTGTAAGAAGTGCCTTCTGGAAAGAGAAAGGCCAGCACCAAAGCTCGAGGGCTGGCATATACCTGGAGACTTCAAGCTGTCTGCTTCTAGTTACTTTCATTTCTCCTTCCTTTCTTACATACTGGGCTCATTCTGAATAGTTTATATTTACTCTTTCTACTCCTATTTATTTTTCACTCATCTGCACCCTGGTTTCTGTCTACCACACCCAAGGTCACCAATGAACTCATTGGCTGGTTGTTTTTTTTTTTCAATAATGTTATTACTTAAATAGTCTTTTTGAAATTATGAAACAGAACATGTAAACTATAAACACTTAATAAATGAAAATCAGCAAAATTTTAAAAACTAAAACTTCATATAATCATCACACTGTGACAATCACACTATTAATACCCACTGCAAAATTTCTCTCTGCACTCGTAAATGTATATATATATATAATCATGGACTGCGTAACAAGTTTTGTCAATGACAGACTACATATATAATGGTGATCCCATAAGATTATAGTGTCATGTTTTTACTGTACTTAGTCTGTGTTTAAATATGTTCAGGTACACAAATACTTACCATTGTGTTACAATTACCTACAGTATTCAGTACAGTAACATGCTGTAAAGGTTTGTAGCCTAGAAGCAATAGGCTCTGCATACCTATAGCCTAGGTTTGTAGTAGGCTGCACCATCTACGTTTGTGTAAGTAACTCAATGATGTTCACACAATGACAAAATCATCTAAAGAGGCATTTCTCAGTATGTATCCTTGTCATTAAGTGACACATGACTGTATATACATATTTTTAACACAAATGAGAACATACTAAGCATATTGTTCTATAACATGGTTTATTTTCAGCGATCTCCAAATTTATATCTCATTAAGTTCTTTATCTAATATCTACATATTTAAATTTCCAGAATTGTTCTGAAAATGTCCATTACATTGGAGCTCTGGTTTCTTTTAGTGGATAATTATATTAACAACCACAATCTGGACACTAGAAGTATTAAATGTCACTAGGCAATTTCAATGGTTATAGCTGGAAAAAATAATGAGTCTGTATTCATCTTTCCAATTACATTTTAATAGTTTAGCTTTTTTTAACTTAATTTCTTCAAACTTATCATTTTATCTATTTTCTCTTTTCTTTGAAAATATTGACTTAACTACTTGTTTTTAACAATAATTATAAATAAAGTTGTTATAAAATATCGATACTGATATTACATCAAACAGTATAACTTCTGAGGGAAGTGTAAACTGTCCTCAGTTCTTTTTGTTACTCGAATGTATCCTTCTAAGGACATATGTAACTTCAAAATGCTATATTCTAAAATGACTTAAAATCAAGTGTTTTATTAATGGTTATTTTACCAATTTAATATCTAATTAGGTTCATTTGTTTCCATTTGTTTTCAAAGGTATTTTTAAAAACTTTAGTTATGTAGAAAGTCATACCACAGGAGGTTTGTGTGTTCAGATTCTACCTGTTTTATACCTTGTGTCTCTTTTTCTCTTCTCCAGATAGGTAAATATTTTCTCCATACCAGAACATAGAGATTTTTTTGTTTGTTTTGTAATAGTTCTATTATATATGAATGGCCCATAATTTTTTAACCAATACCCTACTGCTAGCCACTTGGTTTGGGTGTAGCCTTGCAAAAACACTTTGGGTACATTTCAATACTTAATTTACTTGGCATTTTTTAAGCATTTGATACTTTCTCTCTCTTGAATTTTTTCCATCTTTTTTTTCCCCTGACAACACTCTCCTAATTCTCATTCAACAGACTTAATTTTTCCTTCTTATTCTTTGGATTTTCTCCCCTTGCCTATCTATTATAATATTTCCATTACCTAGAGTTCTTCCCTTGGCACTATCCTCTCATGGTGTATTTCCTGTGCCATCTCATCCATACCAATGGTTTTAACCACAGTGTTACACTTACTGCCTATCTGCTATACTTCCAACCTCATCGTCCATGACTTCAGGTTCCAACCCTATATAATCCAGCAGACTGTGGAGCATCTCCACTTGAATTTCTCTAAGATGTGTCAAATCCAACATACAATAAACATGCTATGATTTTACACCTCATTTTTTCCACTCTATATTCTCTCTGAATATGTACTTTATCCATTTATTACCTAGGTTATACACCTTGGAATAATAAAATTAATCACTAAATACTATAGATACCAACAGTTTGCTAGAACTGCCCTCTCTCATCCATTCCTGCTGTCTTTGTTTAGGATCTTTTTCTTTCTTTCCTTGAGTAGAAAACTTCATTCACAGATGTTTTTAAGAAAATTATCTGTCACCCTCTGCTTAAAGTTTTTCAATGGCTTCCTGATTCCTAAGGGTACTGTTTATGGACACTCTACACGGAATACAATGTTCCTCATGATTTATCACCACTCTTCCGCCATCCTCACATTGCTTAGATGTCCCGCTGGGCGCCTTGAACCCTTAATTATTTCACACTTCCCTCTCGCTGCTCATGCTGTCATTTCAGCCTAGAGTGACCTTTCCCACTCCATCCTTCAAGTTAAGCTCAGGTTTTATTTCCTCAGTGACGTTCTGTCTAATGTCACTTGTATTGCTTGGTTCTTTATTCTATCAAATGCTTACCAGCTATATTGTAATCATTTTGATGATTTTGTCCCCACAATGTGTGGTTCTTGAAACCACAGACTTGTCTTTTCTTTGTGGTATTTTTTGAACCTAAGGCAGTGCCTGTCTTCCTTAGGTGTTTGATGAAAGCTTGTTGAATAAATGGATGGCTATTTCTGCTATTGCATATGTCACATTATTATACCTTTGCAGTTTCCTGAAGGCAGACACTTATCTTGTTAGTGGTTCAATTCTCAACATTTAGCACAGCCACTGGACATCACAAGCACTCAATATGGGTATAACCAATATCACATTAGAGGTAGAAGTATTAATTTATTGTATTATCATCAGCTGTTAACTAGGATACAGATGAATTAGAATGCCTCTTTCCTCAGAAATTCTAGATATAGACTCATCCCATCTTTTAGACATATTTACTTAATCATACACTTAAACAACAAATCCACTATTATGATTACATGATGCATATCTGACATCAACAATGGCATCTAGTTATATATGGCTATGTTCAAAATATAGCTCTAAGTATAAGGGATAGTTCTTGTCCTGGGATGCTTAATATCTGGAAACCTCATATAATCTAGACATGATACTACCATAGGGGTCAAATAAGACTTTCTTTATAAAAAATGGTTTCTAGATGGATTCCATGCCAGCCAAACATATGTGTGTGTGTGTGCACGCGTGTCCGTGTGTGTTGTGTGTTCTATAGTGAAAAATAGATATAAGGAAACAAGAGTGTGAAGAGGAAGCTAATTTAGTTAAGTACAAAATAGCTTCTTATGTTAATCATTTATTTAAATATTTCTCTTTAAATAATATTAAATTGAAATGTTTTTATTTTAGTTGTAAGATCATTAGTTATTTTATTTTCCTCCTATTCCTTCTCACAAAAAAACCAACCATTTCAAAGTGAAGAGCTTCACTCTAGAAAGTATTTCAGAATCACTTTTTTTTATTTGAAATATGTGGTATGTGGGAGTTATTTGGTTATAGCAATATTTATGATGACTAACAGTGGTTTCTAGGCAGCATTGTAAATAGAATTTTTTAAGTGTCTTGGCAGATGGAAAGTTATGTTGCATAAACTGAATCCATAAAATATGTTTTATAAACTAATGTAGGTGTTGGTTTTGCTGTTGACTTTAAAGTTTGTTTTTATTTTAGAATTGTGAAACAAAAAAATTATCTGACTGTAATACAATAATACAGGGGACTTCAAAACCCCACTTTCAACAATGGATAGATCATCTAGACAGAAAATCAACAAAGAAACATGGACTTAAACTACACTCTAGAATAAATGGACCTAACTGATTTTTACAGAACATTTCATCCAACAGCTGTATAATATGCATTCTTCTCAAAAGCACACGGAATGTTCTCCAGTATAGATCATATGATAGGCCACAAAAAAAGTGTTAACAAATTTAAGAAGATAGGGACCATATCAAGTATCTTTTCTGACCACAATGGTATAAAATTAGAAATCAATAACAGGAGTAGTTTCAGAAACTTTATAAATACATGGAAATTAAATAACATCTTTATGAATAAGCAAAGGGTAAATGAAGAAATTAAAAGTCATACTAAAAATTTTTTTGAGACAAATGAGATTGGAAACACAATATATCAAAAGCTTTGGGATATGGAAAAATAAGTTCTAAAAGAGAAATGTATAGCAATAAATGCCTACATCTAAAAAGAAGAATGATTTCAAATAAACAACCTAACCTAACACCTCAATGAACTAGAAAAACAAGAACAAACTAAACCCAAAATTGATCAAAGAAAGGAAATCATAAAGATAAGAGCAGAAATAAATGAAGTAGAGACTAAAAAATATACAAAAGATCAATAGAGTTGTTTTTTTAAATAATAAAATTGATAAACCTTGGCTAGACTAAGAAAGAGAAGACTCAAATAAATAAATAGATAAATAGATAAATAAAAGATAAATAGATAAAAATAAATAAATAAAATAAATAAATAGATAAAAGTTTGTATTACAAACTTACAAAGTTGTATTACAAGTAATACAACAGAAATACAAAGGATTATGAGACTACTATGAACAAATATATGTCAACTAATTTGATAACACAGAAGAAATATATAAATTCCTGAGCACATATAACCTACAAGATTAAATTATGAAGAAGCAGAAAATCTGAGCAAACCAATAATGAGTGAGGAAGTTTGAATCAGTACTAAAAAGCCTCCCATTAAAGACAGACCCAGGAACTGATGGAATCACTGTGGAATTCTTAAATATTTCAAGAAGAATAAATACCAATATTCTCAAACTATTCTAGAAAATTGAGCAGAGGGGAATGCTTCCAAACTCATTTAACAAGGTCAGCATTAACCTGCTACAAAAACCAGACAAGGACACCACAAACAAAGAAACTACAAGTCAATATCCCTCATAAACATAGAAACAAAAGTCATAAACAAACGACTAGCAAACCAAATTCATTGGCTCATTAAAAAGATCATCCAGTATGATCAAGTGTGATTCATCTCATGGATGCAAGGATGGTCCAACATAAGCAAATCAATAAAAGCGATATACCACATTAATAACAAAAAGACCAAAAACCATATGATCATTTCAATAGACAGAAAAAGCATTTGAAAAAATTCAACATCCTTTCATAATAAAAAGTCTCAATAAATTTTATGTACATGCCTCAACACAATAATTACCATATATGAGAAACCTACAGCTAACATCACACTCAGTGAAGAAAAGTCTATAGCTTTTCCTCTAAGATCAGGAAGAAAACAAGAATGCCCCCTTTCACTACTTCCATTCAACATAGTACTGGAGGTTCTAGTCAGTGCAATTAGGTAAGAAAAAGAAGAAAAAGACATCCAAATTGGAAAAAAGGAAGTCAAATTGTTCCAATTTGCAGATGACATGATCTTATATATATACACAACTCTAAAAATATGTACAATCTGTTATAACTGATAAATTTAGTATAGTTGCAGAATACAAAATCAACGTGTAAAAATTAGTAGCTTTTCTATACATTAATAGTGAACAATCTGAAAAAAAAATCAAGAAAACAATCCCATTTACAGTAGGTACAAAAACAAAATAAAATACCTGGGAATAAATTTAACTAAGGAGGTGAAAGATCTCTGCCCTGAAAACTATAAAACATTGTTGAAAGAATTTAAGGAAAATACAAGTAAGTGGAAAGATACCCTGTGTTCATGGATTGAAAGAATTAATATTGTTAAATTGTCCACACTACCCAAAGCAATCCACAGATTCAATGTAATCTCTATCAAAATACTAGTGACATTCTTCACAGAAGTAGAAAACAAATCCTAAAATTGATTTAGAACCACAAAAGACCCCAAATAGCCAAGCAATCTTGAGCAAAAAGAATTAAACAAATCACACTACCGGACTTCAAAATATGTTACAAAACTATAGTAATAAACAACATGTTACTATCATAAAAACAGACATATAGACTCATGGAACACAATAGAGTGCCCAGAAATAAATCCACATGTCTACAGCTACTTTGTTTCAACAAAGGTGCCAACAGCACACATGGGGTAAGGACAGTAGTGTCAGTAAATGGTGCTGAGGAAATTGGATGTCCACCTGAGACTAGACCCCTACCTCTCACCATATATAAAAATCAACCCATGGTGGATTAAAGACTTAAATGTACAACCAGAAACTATGAAACTACTAAGGAAAACATATGAAAACACTTTATAACATTGCGCTGGGCAAGGATTTTTTGAATAAGACCTCAAAGGCACAGGAAACAAAAGCAAAAAATAGACAAATAGATTACATCAAAGCAAAAAGCTATTGCATAGCAAACAGTCAACAGAGTGAAGAGACAACCTACAGATTAAGAGAAAATATTTGCAAACTATATATCTGACAAGGGTTAATATCCATAATATAAAAGGAACTTAGTCCAACATCAAAAACAAGCAAACAAGCAAAACGAAGCAAAAAAAAAAAAAAAAAACTCAACCCAATATAAAAATGGGCAAAAGATCTTAATAAACATTTCCCAAAAGAAGACATAAAAATTGCCAACAAGTATTTGGAAAAATGTTCAACATCATTAAATATCAAGAAAATGCAAATCAAAACCACAGTGAGATTTTACCTCACTCCTATTAGAATGGCTATTATCAAAAAGGCAAAAAACAAGTGTTGGCAAAGATGTGAAGAAAAGGGAATACTTTCACACTGTTGGTGGGAATGCAGAATGCTACAGCTGCTATTGAAAAACACTATGGCAATTTTTCAAAAAATTAAAAATAGAAGTAACATATAATCCAGCAGTCCCAGTACTGTGTATGTACCTGAAAGAAAAGAAATCAGTATGTCGAAAAGATAATTTCACCCCCTTGTGCATTGCAGCACTATTCCCAATAGCCGAAATATGGAATCAAATTAAGTGTCCAACAACAGATGAATAAATTTTAAAAATATGGTATACATATATATATATACCATGAAATACTCAGCCAAAAAATAAAATCTTGTCATTTGAGACAACATAGATGAACTTGGAGGACATTATGTTAAGTGAAATAAGCCAGACATAGAAAAGCAAATACCACATGTTCTCACTCATACGCACAATCTAAAAACGTTGATCTCATAGAAATAATGAATAGAACAATGGTTACCAGAGACTGGGGAACATAAAGCAAAAGGCAGCAGGGAGAGATTGGTTAGTGGGTACAAAGTTATAATTAGAAAAGAAGAATAAGTTCTGCCATCCTATGGCACAACAAGATGACTACAGTCAAGGATATGGTGCCATATATCTCAAAATAGACAGAAGAAAGGATTTCACGCGTTCCCACTACAAATAAATGGTAGATGTTTGAAGTGATATGTATGTTAATGACCCTGATTTGATTATTGTACAATGTATACATGTATTGAAACATCACATTGTGCCCCATAAATATGTACAATTATTATGTGTTATTTAAAAAGAAATATTCTATTCAAATTGAATGAATGATAATTTGATGATTTTTGTATCACGTTCATTGAAGAATAAATAATTTGCATTATTTGTAATTTAGTCATGCTCCTTCATTATGTCCAATACATATTAAAGACTTTCAAAGTATGCCATGTTTTTCATATTTCATTATATTTCAGCAATGCTGATAGTAGAGTGATCACAAGAAGAAACCACTCTGAAATTAATAATTTATGTTGGTATAGACACACATTAAACAATAATATGAGTATTTGTATAAAATATATCTTAATTATTATTATAAGTTTTTACACACATTTTAACACACTGGAAAATTTACTTCCTAATATAGTTTTTTTCCCTTCAAACTGGTTACTTGTGAATTTATACACCTGTTTTATACTTATGTTATCGTCCTCAAAACATTTCTTGGAAACCTCTGTTAGAACAGAGCCTCCAGTATATTATTTTTAAAATTTTTTTAATTTAATCATATGTTTCATTTTTGAAAACACTGAAAAAACAGTTCAAAAATAAAAAGAAATATAGAATTCTGAAAAAAATGTGAATTAGTTTTGGTAGGGTCACAAATTCAAATGCCTATAGGAGCTGGAGAGGTAATGCAAAGTGAGTACAGACAGCCTGCTGGAGACTGCAGTGACGGCAGAGCTCAGGCATTGTCTAAAGGATGCCGGAATGCAGGATCGACATTGCCTAGCTTTCCAGTCTTGCAGGCTAGGCTAAAAATTTGTATATTTGCTGGACCTTCCCAATTTTTAATTTTGGCTCAGTTCTTTTGAACACTTGATTTGCAGTTTCTGCTTTACAATAATGTCTTTTCATAGTGCTTATACTCCCCCCATTCAGGTTCTACTTAAACTTTTCAGGAATATAAATTTCTTCATACCAACTGTTTTCTGACTAATTTATCAATGGCATATGGCGAAGAGTGAGAATAAAATCGAACAATATCATATAAAATAGCATTTTGCCCTACCTTACCTCCACATAATTTTCACCATAGCATTTATCAACATTTGGCAGACTGTATATTTGCTTATTTATTTAATGTCTTTTTCTTTCTACTATAAGTCCCATGAAGACATTTTTTATTGTTGTTCATTGATTTATCCTTAGTTCTTAGAACATTTATTGGCAAATAATAGGCCCTTAATTACTAACAATTGAATGAATAAATATTCCACATATAGCCAATTGCATGGAAGAAATAACTAAAGAATTATGGATATTTAACTTTGACAAGAGAAGACACATCAGGAATACAATCAATGGTGTGCTGGAGATGGCTCATACCTCTCACTGGCCTGTGAGAAGTGATTGTTTATATCTCTTCTCAACTCCGCATTCAGTGACATCCCATTGGTTGTTTGAAGTCAGCCATTATGAGATTGATTCCACCTCCGAAATCAGCAAATGATAACAAATATTGGATCAAGAAATGTGAAATATTG
Source organism: Avahi laniger (assembly GCA_963575035.1). Taxonomy (NCBI): domain Eukaryota; kingdom Metazoa; phylum Chordata; class Mammalia; order Primates; family Indriidae; genus Avahi; species Avahi laniger. The sequence continues at coordinate 29,168 of CAUYSK010098580.1, read as the reverse complement.
GCTTAGCCAAAGGAAAAACATTTTTATATTTAGAGCTGTCCAACGGTGAAATGGCCTATGTCAGAGAGAGTATTTAGTCCTGTACTAAATATTCACTTTTTTTGACTAAACATCATAAAAATTATTCATGCTTATAGAATTGATGAGACATAGGCTGTGTTTCTCCTTTGAAAATAACCTACCATTTTTCCTATGGCTGTTTTTAAAATTTTTCCTATAGTCTTTGTTTTTTCTAAATTTTTACTATGACATGTCCAGGTTTGGATTTATTTTTATTTATACTCCCTTAGAATCATGGAGCTTCTTGAATTTGTGGTATGGTATCTTTTCCAGTTCTAGAAAACCTCAGCTATTACTTATTTAAATATTTTCTCTGCCACATTCTCTGTATTCTACTTCTGCGATGTTATACTTTCTCATTGTACCCTCAAAGACTCTTCACCTTTCCTCTATATTTTCCATTCCTTTGTCTTTTGACGCATTATACTGTTTAGTTTCTTCTACTCTTTCTTCAAGTTTATTAATTCTTTCTTTAACCATGTTCAATCACACAATAATTCTCATAGAAAATTTTTTCAAAGTTATCATATTTTTCTGTTCTTGATTTTCTATTTGGTTATTTTTTAAATCTTTTACGTCACTTTTTATATTTTATAGTACACTGACGAAATATTTAAACTTTGTCTCTTAATTTTTGTTGAATAAAATAAACATGTATGCTTTATAGCTTTAATTAATTTTTTTAAAAATACAAGGTCTTGCTCTGTCACCTAGGCTGTAGTGCAGTGGTATGATCTTGGCTCACTGTAATCTCAGACTCAAGTAATCCTCCCACCTCAACTTCCAGAGTAGCTAGGATTACAGGCATGTACCACTACACCTGGATAATTGGTCTTATGCTCTATTTATGATAAAAGTAGTATATCAAGCATTTGTGTTTATGTTCCTATCTCCTCTTGTTTCTTCTTATTTTCACTCATGGGTTCTTGTCCCCTGTGTACCAGGTGGTGGTTATAACACCCTGCATCCTGGACATTGTTTTGAAACTTTGTGTGTGAAAATAATTGGAAATCTATGATGATGGGGATATTCCTCCAGAGAGGTTTTTTGTTTGCTTTTTCCAAATAACTGGAGACAGTTACAGTCTGGGACCATATTAATCTGAATTAAGCTTTGAGATATCCTGGACCATTCAGATGATACATATCAGGCTAAAAATATATGCAAGGATTGGTTTACTTACAATTACTGCTTGTGATGAAGGTATAACTTTTTGGTGTCTCAGTTTAAAGCAGTAAGTGATTAATTAATTTGGTGGAAACTAGGCTTTGACTTTTGCACAATACGTCCTTGAGATTGCAAAAAACTCAGCCCAGCCTTAGAGCCTGTTCTTGGAAGTATTAGGATTTACCTCTTGAGTTCTTGTCTTCTCACTGGTTTTGTTCTGTTAATTTCCCAATCTCTTGTTAACTCATAAGTGATTTTAAGATTTTATTTTTATTTCATTTAACTTTTTAGTTTTCCTCCTTTTAAGAGTTTTTGGAATTCCTAAGTCTCTGTTACTCTTCGTCAAATAGAGATTAACACTTTGAAAATTTTCATGTCTTAAAATATTCTTATCCTTATGCTTATATCTCATCTTTATACTCTTACCCTTAATGCATAGTTTGGTTGAGTATAGATTTCTATGTTAAAAATAATTTTTTCTTAGTTTTGTTGAAAGCATTTTCTGTTGTCTTCTAGATTCCAGTGTTGGTGTTGAGAAGTCTAATTCTAATTTTAGTTCCAATACTTTGGATATGACTATTTCTTCTCAGTGAAAGCTCTTAGGATCATCTCTTTATCCTCAATATTTTGTAAAATTTCACAATGCTGTGCCACTCTATGGGTTTTATTTCATTCACTGCACTATAGTCTAAGTCGTTTATGTTCTGTAATTGTGGCAAGATTTCTTCAATAATTTCTTACTCTCCATTTTCTACCTCTCCTCCCCTAAATCCTCCATTAATCAGATAATGGAACTAATAGGAAAATTTTCTAACTTTCTTATGCTTTCTCTTCTATTGTCCATACTTCTCTTCTTGTTTTTATTATATGAGGGGTTTCTCTGATTTTATTTTCTAATTCTTCTATGAAATTTGAAATGCTGATGTATATTTTTAATTTTCTAGAGCTCTTATTCTCTGTTTCTATTTTTGTGTAGCACCCAGCTCTTGTTTAGTGGCTGCAATATTTTCTTTTATGTTGAGAGACAGAGATATTTAAGTGCCCATTTTCTGCCTGTATTATCTCCATTTACTTGAGATTTTTTTTTCTGTGTCTTTATTTTGTTCTATTTCTGTTGTTAATAGCAAAGAATATTTTTCCTGTTCTTCGAAGGGAATATTCGGGATAAGCCTGTCTACCGATGATGGAAGAGTAGTCTGAAGTTCTCTTCTTGAATAAGCAGACTTTTCCTTAACTCCCTTGATTTCTTGTCTTCATCAGCTTATTTTTATTTGGTAGGGTTGTGGGGATGGAATCAAACTACATAGATATCTGTCTCCAATTAGTTGATTTTTAGCCATACTCCTATTCTCACCTTCCGTAGAACCTGAAATGAAGCTTTCTGCTAAGAAGAACCCATTTTCCTCTAATTTATAACCTCTGAAGTCACTTGAAAAACATTTACTAAATGCCAACCATTCTTCTAAGCGTTTGATATATGCTAACTTATTTAAATCTCAACCCTGTAAAATAGTATATCAATTATCTATTGCCATAATGATGCTGTAACACAAATCATGCTAAAACATAAAAATGTAAAAAAAAAATTACAACAATAGCCATTTATTATTTTACACAAGTTACTGTTTCTGCTGATCTGGGCCAAGTTCAAAAGACACTGGCTTGGCTGGCTTATCCGTGTGTAGTCGGCTGCCTTGCTAGGTGGGAGCTGGGGGTGAAGGTTGGCCTCAGATAGGGACTGCTTGGCCTTTCTCCAGTTGGTCTCCCATTATTCTAAAAGCTAGTCTGGACTTATTCCCATGGCCACAGCAGGGTTCCAAGAGGGAAAGAGTGGAATCAGGCAATGCTTCTTGAAGCCCAGGCTCAGACTGCACACTGTCACTTCTTACATATTCTGTTGTACAAAGCAAGTCAATAGAGCAAGGGAATAGACTCTACTTCTAGATGAAAAAAGCTGCAGAGTCAAAGTACTAAACGTATGGATCTAGGAAGGAGTAAAGAACTGGAGCTATGTTTGCAATTTTTCCCACAGGTAAGTATTATTATTGTCCTCATTTTAGAAGAAACTGAGATATGGAGCGGCTAAGTAACTGGCTCAGGTTATGAACTAATGAAACATGGCACTAGTATTTAAATACAGGCAGTCTGATTTCAGTCTGTGCTTTTAACTCCTACACTATACTCTGCCTCAGGTGGGATATTATATCAGTTGAAAGAATGAAAGAGAAAAAAGATAACAAAGGTGGCTTTGCAGTAACTCTATGGAGATAAAGAATAAAAAACCACACAAAAGATGGAAAGAGAATCTTACTTCAAGAAGATGACACTAAGAATTCCACTCTCTTTGTAAAATCAGAGAAGGTTTGCATGCAGCCTGAAAGAGGGAAAGCACACAGCTGAAGGTAGCTGCCTTACTGGAGGCTGCAGCTTATGAGAACCCATCTCATCACAGTAATTGGCAGGAAGCCACAGTCTTCAAAAAAAAAAAAAAAAAAAAATCACTCACAGGATAATATTGTGTATTGTGGTGGATGCAAAAGAGTTTTTGCAACATTGTGTCCCAGCTGCAATATTTACTTTAAATTCTGTAGTTTGGTTGATTAAGTTAGTTAGAAGGCTTAGTTTTTGTAAGAAGTATACTTGGGAATATGATCCCCGCTCCTGACTTAACATAACAGACATCCCCCCATGTATTGTGTAGTTGGCATTCTTAATTTTTAATTTATAGTTTTATTGTTCCCTGCAATAGTGTCTTCCTCAATCTCTCAGCCCCAGTTTTTCCATGTGCTTTTTTTTTTCTTACAGCAGCCAATCTATCAAAATGCATATTTGATCACAGCACTCTGCTGCTTAAAAATCTTCAGTAATTCCCATTTTCTTCAATGTGATGCCTCAACACCTTCAGGATTTTTATAAGGTGGCCTCTCTTTAACTCCTCAGCCTATTTCTTACCACCCTTTCTCTTCTAGCCAAGTACCTTGCAGAATTCCAAATACTCCATCCACTTTCATGTCTCTTTCCTTTTGCTCACTGCTCTTTTTTTTTTAATTATTTCCAAGTATTACGGGGGTACGAATGTTTTTGGCTACATGGATTGCTTTTGTGATGCTTGAGTCAGGGTTATAAGTGTGCCCATCACCTAGATAGTGTTCATTGTACCCGTTAGGTAGGTTTACACTCAGCCCCTGCTCCCTCTTCCCTCTGTTTGATTTCCATTGAGTTTCCTCTATGCACATAAGTGCTCGTCGGTTCGTTCCAATTTAGTAGAGTACATGTGGTATTTGTAAAATATCTAAAGAATGGAAAAACCATCACTTGCTCTTTGACAAGAAATATCTTAATCAAAAACTTTTCTTTTTTTCTCTTTTTTCCTTCCTTCCTTCCTTCCTTCCTTTCATTTCTGCCTTCTAATCTTTGCCAATTTGAGAGATTCACAGGGAGAGCAATGCTGGAACAGGAAAGACATGTGACTAGTACTAGCCAAGGTAATTGTGAGCAGAAGGGACAAGCATTCCTTCTGGAAAGAGGAAAGATTACATGTGATTCTGTGGCCTCTTCTCATACCACACTGGCTAAAAAGGACACAGGTTCCTGCTGAAATAGCTGTAAGTTGGTGGGGCCTTCCTCAGTCTGGATCTCTAAGCAAATACGTGAACAGAGCCCTCTAGCCTGTGATAAACTTGTAGTGCAAATGAAAAATCAATGTTCTTGTGCTAAGTTACTACGATTTTGGGATTAGTATAGTGCCACATCATAACTCAAGCGATTATAAAAAATATTGCAATGCTATTCATAATATTCATTTTTGTCATTAGTAAGTTTAAACTTTTATATGGTTATTAAACATTTATGTTATCATCTTTAGTTTTTTTTTAATAAAATGCCTGTTCATGTCCTTTGCCTATTTTTCTTCTAGACTATTCATATTGATTTACAAAACATCTTCATATATTAGGCTGCAATAACATTTTAACATTATTAGTGCTAAAATAATTTTTCCAGTTTATTAATTGCCTTTTAATTTATGATGCATTTTAATATTCAAAGATTTAAAAATAACATACAGTGTAATCTACAGATCTTTTAATATTATTTCTTTTTCCATTTTTATTATGAGAAAAGCCTTCTAAAATATGATAGATTGATTTTTCTCTGGTTTTGTTTCCTATTTTTTAAAACATGAGATTCTATAATTTATTGTGATTTATATTGTCACATGCTATTTGGTGGGGATATAGCTTTGTAATGAATACATTCATTCTGAAACTTACTTTGCTCTTTCTTCTAAATTGAAACAACGATTTTGGTAGTATTGCTTTTGAGTTGTTCCTTAAGCTGCCTTCTCATGGTGTTAAATAACCATTCAGAGCAGTCAGGACAAGCTGGCCTCATGGCACCTGAAGGTCTGTCCACTCCAGGGATGCAACACTCACCAAAGGAGGCAGGCAGGAAGCAGGGACCTTTGGGGCAGTCACAAGGGGAAATGCCTACCTCAGCGATGCAAGCGGGCCTGTAACTAGAACGGGAAGTAGCTCTCTTCCTCAGCAGCTCTTTAGCTAACAATTTATTTCTTCACTTAGTCATTCTGAATTTTATGTGGTAATAAAATAGATTGAAGATTGAGAAACACTTTGCCAGGCTAATGGGAAACACCCTTGTTATATTCTGCATTTGTGTAAGAGAAATTATCTAGGAATTTACAATCATGGAGACTTTCGCTATGTTTGGAGATAAACACACTATAGATAGTGAGATCTTACCTTGCTATTTTTTTCTCAGTTGCATAGCGTGGGTTTCAAAATTTATATTAGGATTTAATTGATTGGCATTAGCTCAGCAGTTATGTTTTGTGAATTCCCTTGTGTTTTAACATCTGGAGGAAGGTGAAAAAATCCACACAAGCAAAAATGATGTTTTGTACTTTAAAGACAGGTCCTCCAAATACTGACAGAGTTACATTTTTAAACTTCTCAAGACACAGACCGATTCTTCAAATAACCTCACCTCATGTCTCTAATTTTGTATCTTTGAAGACTAATCATTGATTATCCAATATGTGCCAGGTGTATTTCTAGACAGTGGGGATAAAGCAGTGAACAAAACAGCAAACATCTTTAGCAATATCAAAAACCTTTATGGAGTTTTTGTTCTAGTATGGGAAGATAGACAATAAAACGTAATAAATGATTAAGTTGTTTGATATGTAAGAAGATTATAAGAAAAAAAATAAAGCAAAGTCAGGGGCTTAGGCAATACCCAGAGGGTTGTGGGTTGAAGTGAAGATAGCCTTCATCAGTACAGTGATATGTGAGCAAATGGTGAGCCCTGTGGACATTTGGGTAAAAAATATGAAAACATTTTTGTGTTAAGAAGCAGTCAGATTCCGGAATTAACTGAAGATAGAGCCATCAGGATTTGTTAACAGATTGGACATAGGATGTAGAACAGCAAATACAAAAGCCTTGATGAAAAAGATTCCTCATTTCTTCCAGGAACACCAGGAAAATCATGGTAGCTGAAGCAGAATGTTCAAGGGGAAGAAAAATAGGAGAGGAGCTCAGAGAGGTCATGGCAGGGCCAGACACGTAGGGCTTTGTAGGCATTTGAAAAGATTTGGCTTTTGCCAAAGTGGGGAGGTATTTATGGCAGGTATTTAACCAGAAGAATGACATGATGTGACTTACACGTTAAAATAATCACTCTGGCTGCCTTTCTGGGAGCAGGCTGGGGTGGGTTAAGGGTGAAAGCAGGAAAACCAGTTTGGAAGATTTTGTAACAATCCAGGTAAGAGAAGTTAGCACTTAGTCCAAGGTGGTGACAATGAATGTGCCAGGGAGAGGCTAGATCCTATATATTACCTGAAGGTAGAGTCATCCCAATTTGTTAACAGATGGGATATAGGATGTGAAGAAAAGAGAGGAGTCAAGGATAAGTTCAAGGTTTTATATATGAGCACCTGAGTGGAAGGTAGGTACCTTAACAGAGATGAGAAAGGGGACCAGCATCTGGGACAGTAAAATGACTTGGTTTGGGTGTGTTCATCTAACATGTAGGTGTCATGGTAGACCCTCGTATATACGGATGTGGAGCTCAGGGAGGAACTGTGGGCTGCAGATACAAGCTGGAGGGTTGTCCATGACTGAGTGATATTGAAAGTCATGAATCAGGATAAAATCACGAATGAAGGTAATCAGAGAAGAGGTTAGAGGACTGGGCTGTGAGGCACCTGGACATTAAAAAGTCTCGGAGAGGACGAAGGGCTAGCCAAAGAATGGAATGAGGGTGGAGGGAGGAAGAAAATCAGGAGTATGTCTTGAAGGCCAAGGAAAGAACCATTTTAAATGCCTCTAGCTGATCAAATAAGGTGAAAACTGGGAATTTGTCTGTGGTTGTGTGCAAAATGGAAATCAATGGAGACTTTGATCCAAGCATGGTGCAGTGAACTGGAAAAAGTAGGAAAAAGAGAGGAATGGGATATGTTAATATAATACAAGGAGCAGAGAGAGAGGGCAGAATCTGAGAGGAGACGTCAGAGAGGTCAATGAGTTGAATGTGTGTGTTCTTTTTTTTTTCCAAAAAAATAGTTTAATATGGAAGAAGTAACAACATACTTGTGCACTAATGGAAATGATCAAATATAGGGGGGGACATTGATGATGCAGAAGAAAGAAGAGAAATTTGGGAGGTTGTTTTGTTGAGAGGGTAGATTGAAGGTAGCATAATGCATAAGTGAGGGATGCTCTTGGATATGAATGCAGGTAGTTTATAGCAGAGGAAAACAGAGTGCTTGAGGGTAGTAATTAGGGGTAAATATGATAGCGGGAGCCTCTGAGGGTGTCTCCTGATTGCTACATTTTTTTTTTCAGCTAAGTAGGAAGCACAGCCATTGGCAGAGAGTGACCACAGGAGAGGTGTTGGGCACAAGGAGGGAGAGAGACACTTATGAAAAGTCATCCCGGACAGTGGATTAGATAATTAGCCTGTACAGTAACAGGGGTTGGTTGGGATACTTGGAGGTGTCCTTCTAACCATTGTAGCTCAGGGCAGTTCGGCACTCTAGGCTGCCCAAAACTTCCTGGAGTTCTCCCCTTAGCTCTCCCTCATCTGCTCTGCTTCCTGAGGGGTACAGCCTGAATTGCTGTTCCTTTCCCTGCCTAAACTGTGCTGCTTGCTCTCTTGTGATTTACGTACCATCCTCATCTTTAGTTGTTCGCACTGTATAATAACTTTCTCCACTATTTTAATAATTAATACTGACCATGAAGGTTATGTTTGGCTAAGCTTGAACTTATAACTGGATTTAAAAGGAGGGCCTTTTCATTTCTTGAATCAAGTTTGTGGATTGGAATTATGGAAGCATGATTATAAGTTAGTATAACCATTTTATTAATAAAGCAATATCTAGCATCTGGCCATAAATCCTTTTATTGTGGATAGCTTTATGAATGGGCAAGGATGATATGTACTTTTGTGATGGCACAGAGAATGTATCCTTTATCTATTTCTGTTCTTGAATGAATGGGAAGGAGAGTGGGGTCCACAGAAGCCACTGGAAAGGGGAACATTTTTCCATTTTTACTTTTATCTGCTTAGCAGAAAATAAACATCTTATGGCTATAGTACAATGGTCAGTATCAGATGAGAAAAGATACAGGCAAGACTTTTCAATGCCAGGCTATACTGAATTCCTAATTCTCCAAGATTTAGATTTTTATTTCAACCTCAAATTATTAGTATGAGTTGAGAGAGTGTTTTTTTAATACTCTAAAATCTAAGTCAAATTAAACGAAGATCATTAATAGCTAAGAATTACTATTAATAGCATAATGAAGAGTGCAATGGATAAGAGATATTATGAAAAAGCAAAGAAAAACTGTGGATTCAAAGTCAAAAGTCCTGAGTTTTAATCCTGGTTTTCCCATTGACTAGAAATCTTAAATATATCCTGTGACCATTGAGGCCCTAAACTTCTTATTTGAAAATGCAGGGTGAAGTTAGATATCTTCTGAAGACTCTTCTAGCACTGAAAAATAAATCTATGAAGTGAACCCCTACTAAATTATATCAGCTATTAAAATATAATGGTAAAATTTGCCAGTGTTAATCCTAATGTGTTTTATTCTTTTAATTTTTAAAGAGAATAAATCTTTAATTTTTGATAGCAAAATTAATCCATTTTTAAAGCAGTATAAAAAACTAAAACCAAACAAAGTGGGATAAAAGCACATGCAATTCCATCTCTCACTAACATTTTGATGTCTATAAAGCTATTATATAACAAGAGCTATCATGAATATAACATCTTTTTGTTATTTTAATTAGTTGTTTACTTATGTAGGAAAGCTACATTTAAAAGTATTAATTTCTTAACTGGATGCCTTTGCTGAACTTTCTTAAGTTATTTTTAGTCAATGTTCTTGTTTTCTTCCTGTAGAAAACTATTTTATCTGCAAATAAAAATTATTTAACAAATTCTGAGCCCTTATTATATAATTCCTCCTTTTGATTATCTATACTTAATATTCTTAGAAAACATTTTTCAACAATTCCTTTGGCTAGCATTCCTAGAACAATATTAACGTTGATAGCGAAAAATTTCCAGCTGTTAGTTTAGCTCAAGCTTTTTTTTAAAATTTCATGTTAAAGATCTTTATTAAGAAGTTTTTTAAGAAGGTATAATAGGTGTTTGATGACTTTTTAGTGCCCATGATGATTACAGAGCATTTTTTCTTTGATTTGTTGGTCAGAAAAAAGCATGTTAACAAATATTTAGCATTAAACCATTTTTTAATTCTGGGAATGAGCGTCAGTTGGTTATATAGTAGTAGACATTCAATACAGTGACGGATTACAAATGTTAACATTTTATTACAGATTTTGGGTATAAAATTTATGTCGAGATGGGTCTGTGGTTTTACTCCTTACAGGCTGTTTTGGTTGGGTTTTGCTTCAGGGTTACATTAACTTTGCATAAAATAATGGGAAGCTTTCCTTCTTCCTCTGTGCTCGTAGAAATAAACTCTGCCTTGAAATCTGAAAGAATTCTCCTGCTACACGTCATCAGTATATAATAGGTCTGTCACTGCTTTCTTTTATTGTTGATTTGTTTTGAGACAATTTGGTTCACTTGCATTTTTCCAGGAAAAATGTCTTTCAAATAGATTTTCAAATTTGTAAGCACAGGATCGAATATTTTATATAAAGTTAGTAAATTTCCTCAGAACTTGAAAAAAAAAGGGAATTATCTGTACAATCTGTACATAAAAGTTTATATTATTTTATAGATTTATAATTCCCGTAATACTATAGTCTTTCTTTAAGATTGTCCGCTCATTCCTGAAGTAAATATTTTTACAAAGAATATGCTTAGTCTGTATTTTGCAGGCTGTGCACTCTGCCATATTTTTTTAAACAAAGTTATTGCTTGTATCCATCTTTGACTAAAGACTGCGCAAGACAGCGTTTGCTCCCAAAATAGTGTGGACAGATGATTCATGGTTTCCCCTTCTGTTTACCTGTCATTTTAATTCATCCTTCAAATTTAAATATAAATTCAGTTGTGCTGCACCTGAGCAGGTAGGAAAAGAATCATGGCCCTGAGAAGCTTTATTTCTATATTTTTTTTCCCTCTATATATGTGCTGGGGTAAAATGCATTACATTTCAGTTTTAGTGTGTTGTATGAGTTCTAATGTGTGTGCTTATTGGTGGGGAAGGTGAGGAGAGGGAAGTGGGTTATGTGTGGCCTGCATTGAAGGTAGGAAGGAAGACCCCTTTGACTTGGGATTATTTAACTACGTTCGTTATATAGGTGAAAAATCAAGTTGGATAAAAGCCCCAGGGCCTAAGGGCTTTTAGTTTGGCGAGCCTATATTTTTCCTCCCTGTTTCTTGCACAATTATCTTTACACCTGTGAAGATCACTAACTCTTAGTTCTAGAGTCTCTAGACTAGAGGACGCCTTCCCCACTGCCACGTTGGAGAGAATATGTTACTTTTAAGAAGAGTGGAACCATTGAACAAACAATAACAATATACTAAGGAATGGCTGTTCAGTTTTCTGCATTTGTTTAGCTTGGGGCAGGGACAGTCTATGGCAAAAGCCCATTTCTCCCAAGGCTACCTGTGCTTCCACCCCTGTTCTCCAATTACTCACTGTTAGTGAGAATTGGCAGAGTCTGCTTTACTTATGTGCAGTTTTCAGGAAGAGAAGTTGCGCATCAACGTTTGATTTTTTTTTTCACATTGATTCAAATATACTGTACTTGCCAATAATTCTGGCCAAAAAGTTGTGAGGCAGGTTGAGTATCCTTTATCTGAAATGCTTGGGACCAGAGTGTTTCAGAATTTGTGTATTTTTTAGATTTTGAAATATTTCCATGTACGTAATGAAATATCTTGGGTATGTGACCAAAGTCTAAACACCAAATTCAGTTGTGTTTCATATACACCTTATGTAATTTGATACAATATTTTTAATAATTTTATACATGAAACACAATTTGTGTACATTGAAACACCAGAAAGCAAAGGTGTTACCATCTCAGCCATCAATGTGACAATTTGTGGTTGTTTGCTATTATTGTCATGCTGTGCTTGGAAAAAATATATCCTAGCTGAAAGGGAGCTGAGAGGGTCTTTTTTTCCCCATAGGGACACTTAATAAACTGTGTGGTATGCCTGGGTTTCAACTGTGACTCATCACATGAGGTCAGGTGTGGAATTATCCACTTGTGGCATCATGATAGCACTCAAAAAGTTTCAGATTTTGGAGCATTTCAGATTTCAAATTTTTGGATTAGGGATGCTCAACCTGTATATGATTGGCAGTGTTTATCAGTATCAGACTGATAAACATTTTCTTTCTTATTTGTATTTATTTTTGGTTATATTTCTCAGTTTCTAGGAAGAGACATTTATAAAGGGTCCTCATAAAAAGTCACCCATTTTTTTCTTTCATATAAAAACAAATGAGTAAAACATCTATAGAGGACTTGATTATTTGAACCATGAGATAGCTAACATCTCACATGGCAGTTCCCAAAGAGTGTTTCTCAGAAAACAGTTCCAAGTCATGTTAACAGCAGTTACAGGAAAAAGGGTTTCCATGATCAAATACATGTTAATAACACAAGTGAGACAAGATTAAACACGATTCTTTACTGCGGGACCTTTCAACACCATTAATATGCAAGAGAATCTTGTGATTCTACAAGATAGACATCATATGCAGTATTTCCCAGAACTTATTTGAATCCAGTACCTTTATTTTTTCTATAAAGCATCATGAAGAAAAAATAAGTTATTCTTTCTAGATCAGACTCTAGAAAATACTGGTATAACAGCATGATTTCCTAATTAACAGGTGAAGCAGTTAAGAAGAAAGGAAAAGTCTTCTAAATGTCAACCTTGCAAACTTAATTATAAAAATCATTCCTCCCTCCCTTCTTCTCTCCATCTACACAGCAAGTGCTTGCCCACTGTGTGCAACTTGTGCAACTTGCTTGACTTATGATCTCATATATGCATGAAAGAAACTCTTCATGCAAGGGAAGTAACATATTCATCTTCTACTTTCGAAGAATATTGTGAGAATTGAATGAAGACTGCTGTAAAAATCCTGTTGCCCTGCAATGAAACTTGTAGACCAACACTTTTAAAATAGGCTCTTGTAACACACTGGTTTATTGAGATTCATTGTGAGATATGTTGCAAGTTCCTAATATTTCCAAGTTAGTGATAGTGCTTTTTGTGCTTTTGCAAACAAAACATAGTGTGTTCCAGGTTATCTTTATAATACCATCATCATCACTCATTTGATTTCTGACATAATCACTTAAATGGGAAAGAAAGGAAACAGTTTTAGTTAATGGGTTGGAAATTGTCTGGGAATGGACTCTCTCTGATATTATTGTTTGGCATATGCTGTGGTTTGAATGTGTCCCTCAAAGTGTATGTGTTGGAAACTTAATCCCCAATGCAACAGTGTTGAGAAGTGGGATTTTTAAAGAAGTGATTAGGTCATGAATTCATGCTGTTATTGTTGAAGTTGGTTCCTTATATAATAAAAGGAGGAGTTTGGGCTCCCTTCCCTGTCTCTCACCAGACTTTGCTTTTTCCCTACTGCTATGGAATGATACAGCAAGAAGGCTCTCACAAGATGCCAGCTCCTTGACCTTGGACTTCCCAACCTCCGGAACTGTAAGGAAATAAATTTCTGATCATTATGAACTATCTAGTCTCGAGCTAATCTCAAGTATTCTGTTATATTAATAGTAGCACAAAATGGACTAAGGCAGCATATGAACTGTAGCCCCTATGGTTGAGAATGAAAGCAGCAGATCCTGCACTTTGGAACAGCAAACATTCATGTTTTCTATAAATCAAGAGCACCCCCAAACTGCATGGTATGGTGACGTGTAATGTCACCGAGACATGGATTTGAGTCACATGTGCTGTGAGGCTGCATAGTAGGGAATGAATCACTTGGTGATGACTGAATTTAGTGGCTCTTGGCAGCTACGTGATTTGAAAGAAAGTCTGAAGGTTGTGCCAATGATCCTGGCGAAGGCACTCGTTTGGCTACCACAGTTTTCCTGTGAATTGGATATAAAAATTTTAAGGAGAAGTTGTATTTGCATAAGTTGATGTTAACGGAAAATATTAGGCCACTTTTTCCACAGAAGATTTTTCTTTTGGAGCTAAAGAATTTCGTGTGGGGCAAGAGTTATAAGACAACTGAAGTTAATGGTCTGTGAGGATGAAATCAGACAATACTGAAAAATAGATGTGAACACACGTATGTGGTGAGGAGACGCCAGTCTTAGCATTTAAAGGGATAAAGTCACACTGACTTTTCAATTTAGTTGAAATACAGCACATTTTGTCATTAAAGGTGGACTTGTTCTTCTCTTCGCATAGCCTGCGGGCATCCAGTAACAAGAACAAGAGCATTGTGCTTGCATAATGGCTGCTCAGTACATAAAATTGTGACATGACATAACTCCTTTGGGCAGATTTCATTAGGGCAAATTATCTTGCAGACAGCATCAGAAACATAAAGCTAACTAGAATTTTGTGTGCTAATTCTCGATACTGAATTACCCCTTACTTATTTTGATTGGCAAATATTCTTTTCGATGCAGTAAAAATATGAAAAAATAACAGGGTCTTGTTATTTCAAGTATCCTCTTTGGGAAACACATTGCCAACAAAGCACCTTTTACCTACATCTTCCAAGTGCTACTGATTTTATAGTTTAACTAGCTATTCGGGGAGTAAACCCTGCCAAAGGATGCTTTAGAATTTAATGCATTTTGTTTGAGAAATAACCCTTTAGTCATGATATTCAGCATTTCAATAAGACCCACAAATCCTATTTAATACATAATGTATTTGATAGTACTATTATATTAATGGAAATGCTAAGCTAATTGCCGTTAATATGCTAGGAGCACAGGTTTTACAGTTTATTAGGTTTTTCTCGCACTTACTTCTCAATGTTTTTGTGGTAGAAAGAATTCGGAGTTAAATGGTTGGATGCAGGTATCACAAATGGGGATCCGGCATTAGGCCTACTGAGGTCTTGTCGAAAGCTGAGGAGTAAGCCAGCTCTGGGGTTGGGGACACTGACCTCATGGCCAAAGGTGTCTCATTGAAGAGTGGTCAGGTGATGACAGGAGTGATTGAAGTACCGAATCCGCCCCCCCCGCCCCGTTCCTCATACTGTAGGTGTGCATACCAAGTGACAGTCCTACAGTCCTGCAGGCAGGGTGCCGCAGGTATGATTCACATTATGGTAGGAAAGTTGGAGCCAGGTAGTCAGTGTTTCCTAGAGAAACAAGCCTTGGCAGCAGGACACTTATCATAAGGGACAGACACACAAAGAAAGGGACTGACAAGAACCACATATGATTTCTGGACTCAGACACATGACCAGGCATTCAGAAAAGCCTTCAAGTCCAAAAGGGGAATCTAAAAAATTAACAGAGAGACAGGGCAGACTATGGAGTGGGAATCAGCATTTCAGGAGACAATCAAATCCTCTGTCTAGGGAAATCAATCACTAGGGAACAGCCAGGGCAAAGGCTTCCTGGCATCACTGTGCACGTGTACCGTCCTAGTGTTCAGTAGTCATGGCGAAGCCCTGTAGAAGAGTGTCTTGAACACAGGACCTGATCCATTTGAAGGGCGGAGACTGCACAGGAGCACATAAGTATATCCCCAGGAGATTTCAGGGTTAAGAAATGTATCACTGTAATATCTCATTCTGCTTGCTGCTCTCAGGACTGACCAAGAAGCTGAGATTGCACGTGGAAATCATTGGAGGAGTCACGTGAGGGCTTGGGACCCTGGCTAGTGTTGATCGTGTGAAACATCTGTCTTTTCCTCTGTCGTCTCATTGATGGATTTTGGGATTCCCTGTGTCCACCCTCTCCACCCACATTCATGCATGGAAAACAGTGGGGACAGGAATTTTCCCAGTCCCAAACTTCCCTGTTGCTTTTCCCCTTTCGTTCTTCCTCTCTCTCTCAAATTTAGTTAAAAGAAATTAGATAAGCCCCATTTAAATAATAATGCTAGATCTGGTCCACAGAGCTCAAGGTGAAATTAAATTTATTTTCCGAGAAGCAATGAGGTATTTTGCCAGAAGATTAATGGTAAGAGCAGTATGAGGTGGACATTAGTCCAGAAGAACAACGGGGTCTCTCCTGTGACTCCTTGTTGTTACATCTCTTCGTCACCATTACTGCTGCCCCTTTAAACTAGTTTTTAGTGAAGGAAAGGAATGGTGAATTTTCCTCAACAGCAGTGTAGGGCAAGAAGGGGAGGGAGGATGGGAAGAAAACCAAGGAGCTGTAACTAAGAAGGAAGGAGGAATCCTTTGACTATATATCTTGGGTTTGCAACTTCTGGCTACCTGGATGCTTCTAAATGCATCAGTGTTTGAATCTCACCCAAGAACATTATTATCAAAATCTTTGTGTGTGAGGCCCAGATATTATTATTATTTTTGAAAGCTCTTCACGTGATGATAATATGCAGCCAGAGTTGAGATCTAGTGAAGTCTATCAATAGGCCATTACAAATGCATGTAAGAATTGTAAATTAGGTACAAACAACCGCCTGAATAGTGTGTGCGTATGTATATGTATATCCAGGTGTACTCTTGTTAGTTGCTCACTTAGCTGCTACATTTATGTGAATTCTATTATGAAGCTTTCCCCAAAGTATGCTGTGCTGAACACTAGTTCCACAGAGTGTTTATAGGCCGGGAGAATGGGAAAGATAGGTGTTATGCCAAATGAGTTTGAGAAATTCTAGGTGAAACCGTTACCTAGGTTGTTTCTTCCTCCTCTCCTCTTTCCACTCTTCCCCACTCCTTTCTCCTCTCCCTCCTCCCTCTCCCCTCTCCTCCCCATTCCTTTTCCCCCTCTTCCTCATCCTCCTCCTTCTTTTTCATCCCCAGTGGGAAACATAATATGAACCATGCTCCAAACCCAGTTGCTCTGAGACTGAATCGTGTTCTTCCTGGGACCATTGCTCTACAGGTGTCCTGTGGGAGCATGTGCGGAAGGTAACACTGTAGGCATAGGCTGGAGAATGGATGGAAATAGCTGTTTGGAGGGTGGGGCCTGCTGCCTGTGACTGCCTCTTGAAGTCTGCCAAACTTCAATCACAGGAGTGCTTCTTAATTTCAGTTTTACTCTTAAATTTCCGCCTGATTATGTAATCAATAGCTCAATGAATAGCTCCTAAGATTTTTTCTCATACAGTTCTGTTAATAGCTCACTAGAGCTTTCAAGCACAGGAGGAGCTTAAGGTAACATGATCTTGTGAAACAGACATTCTTTCATCTTTTTGCTGTGTTTGCCCTTAAAATGGTTGGGGCTACGTAAAGGTGATACACATGTGTAAATATATATGGTATCAGAGGTGAGAGACAAACACGGTTTCCTCATATGACAGGCTTTGATGCTCTATTCTGAAAGCTGATCCCATAAACTTGAAATAATAATTTTCTTTTTTAATATTTGAGACCATTTCCCTCTGATATTTTTTTTTAGTTTTTAAAGTGTGATAAAAATTCATTTCAATCAGGTACAGAAGAGGAGATTAATGCGACTTATTTTATTCACGGCATCTCTGAGGACACCATTTCGGGAAAAGAAGCATAAATAATTTACTGAGGACTGGAATGATGGGAGGAGTTGACGGTCTTCACATTTCCAGAAGATTTTCCAGATCTTCCAGAACACATGCATGCTGCCACATTTAATCTAATTTATGTCATCAGCCAAGAAAATGTACTTGATAAAGAACCATGAAGATGGCAAGAATTTCTGCTGATTCCTATAGCTTCAGCTGAAGAAAAATTTTATGTTTATTTCCCCCTGTTCCAGCAGTTAGAGCTCTCGCCACTCTCTGAAGGAAACGTAGTACTATTCCTTCACTGCTCAGTGGAAACTCAGTAAAAAAAAAATAGCCCCATTCTTTTATAAGAACTAGGAAAGAATGAGAGAGAAATGAATTCTTCTGTCAAATAGACTTTCAAGTGATCATTTCTCTATTAAAGCAATTTTATCTTTGCTCTGGATTAATGGATAAAATTGATCCAAATAATGAAGTTGTTGAGACATACAGTCGTTATAACAATGAAAAGGTTATTATGTAGTATCTTTATTGTTGGGGCTGCATTTGTTGATATTTTGAATTTTTTGTACTATTTGGGAACTCCAGAATGTTGCCTCAATTTCCATTTTGCTTTCTAGAATTTTGTTTATTTTTAAATGTTGTGCTTTGAAAAATGTATAATTTGCTTTTAACTAATTTTGCCTTCTATGCTTGTTCTTGACAGGTTGTCAACCGCATCATCCATGATCATGGCAACCAACACAAGTCAAAGAGTTCAATAGAATTTTCCTCCTTCTCTTCCTCATCATCACTATCATCACCATACCACAATGGGTATAATATCTTGGCAATAAAAAGACTTTCGTATTCTACAGGAAGTTATTTCAATGTAGATGATAACTTTTTATTTAAAATTTTTTAGCATTGCTAATATAAAAATTGTATTTTATTCAACCACCAGAGGGAGCCACCAAATATATGGATTCTAAAAGAGAATGAGAGTAAAATAAATAAGGAAACTTTATATGTTTTATGGATAAAATAAAGTATTTAATCATCTGTGTTTCATGGTATTGTGGACTCATGTGTTGGGTCTTTTGTACATCAAGTGCCTAAAATTTTGTTCTACTGCAGATGCTGTATCATTTTAATTAACAGTTATTAAATAATTGTCTATGGGTTTATATTTTTATTTTTTTGAGCGTGGGTCATTGTGTCATTTTAACTTTATATTCTAGTTTCAGACAACATTGATTGATTCCCTGCTTTGAAAATATAATTATATTTCCCCCACCTTCTCTCTTTTAGTCCCAATTTTTCTTAAGTTGAACTTTTATGTTATCATGTTTAAAATACTTACATTATTTTCTGTAGCCATAAATTCACCGTTTACTACATATTCTACTTTCCTTACTTCTTTGTTTCTATCCATTTCTTGACTTGCTAGATTTTACTGTCAACTATTATATTTAAGAAGGGTCTTTGAGTTCTTGTATCCTTGATGTTTTCCATGTTTGGGAATGACTGCTTGTTGCCTTAGCATGTGTGACATATAAGATGAATATAATACTGTCAGGTCATATTTTCTTTTCCTTGTCTATGGCTTTATTTTCCCCTTATGAGAATCAAGTGTTTCCTTTTCTCCCCACAAATATTATGTGGATGTGGAACAGGGAAGGAAATTATCCAACTCTTTCCTGCAGGCACAGCAAGTCCCTGCGGAGCTGGCTGTCCCCAGTAAGGATGGGTCCTGGATCTCCCAGAACATCCATTTAGTAAATGTCTACCGTCTTGTAAATAAGCCTCCGAGTCACATTTACTTACTGGGTTTTCTCTCTCTATTTCTTTCTCTCTTTCTCTCTTTATTGAGGTATAATTGATATACAAAAAAACTGCCCATGTTTAGTGTATACAATTTGAGAAGTTTGGACATATGCATACGCTGGTGATACTGTCACCACGGTCAAGGTAATAAACATATCTATCACCTCCAAAAGTTTCCTTGTGTCTGCCTCCTTCACTCTAGGAACACTTAGTAGGACAATTCTGGGGTGGAGGGCAGTTCCTGGATCTGCTCTGTGTTTATCTGTTGCCTTCTCTGTACCCTGCTTTAAAGCGTTCCAAAGTTTTCTCACGCGGTAACATAATCAACTCTATTTTGTGGCTGTGGAAACTGTCACGCACAGAGGTTAAACAAATTACCCAAGGCCATGGAGCAGATGAGCGAGAGACCTGGGAGCGGATCCAGGACTCTGCACTGCTCAGTTGAAACATTGCCTTCCATTGTTACACCAGTCTGCGAGCTGGCCCACTTCTTCCCATCACACTTAGCTAAAATCAGGTATTGTAATTACCATTTCTGAGTTGAAGTCAATAGTATTTCACCACCACAATTGGAATGTTGTCTCAATAGAAATACAAATTATAAGCAATGAATAAAGGTGAAATATATTCATTCAGAGTAGTGTTGATATATTCAATCCTTCTTCACATCCTTTAACCTCTCATTCTCTCCAGGCTGTTTATAAACATATTCAACGTGTCAAAAAAAAATTTAAATAAAGATTTGCCAGAATATCAGCATTTTGAACAAAGAAAAAAATTTTCTACTTGATGTTGGCATAACTCTGCATTTGAACTAGGTATATCTTTCTCTGTGGATACTTAAAAAGCTATTTGTAAATAAAGTAAAATATTAAATACATACAGGCACCTTTTGACTTACATTTTTCCACGAAACACAGCCGCTCTCTAACAAATATATATTTACCAGATCAATCAGTTATGGTCTTCGACAAGTCAAATGAGTTCACTTCCCTTCAAATCTAAAAACCCTAAGCAATAATATGGTCTTTCAGACACAAAGGAGAAACAGCAGGCTTCTGTGTCCCATCATGATTGTTTCCTGGACCAGTTATCATCACAGATGCCCATGGAGCAGGCCACAGCCAGGCCCTGCAATCCTGTAGCTCCCTTCAGGGGGCATCCAGAGTGCTATTTTCCCCTTCCTGGGTCCTCCACGGTCCCTGCCACACCTCCTAAGAAAGCCCCAGGGCTGGTTCTGTGCTGAATTGCAGGGTCCCTCACGGCACATTGTAACCCGCTCTACCGTAGACTGCTGCCTCCTCGGCTTACCACAGGGGGCAGACGCTGACTGAGAAAGTGGTTCAAGAAACCAATTCCTAAGGAAAAGCAGGGAGATAGAAAAATGTAATAAATGAATAAAATAAAAATAAAATAAATTTTAAAACATGTGTTTTGGTTTCACCTTCAATAGCACATCTCATGAGATATGGTTTATTTCACTTATTTAAAAAAATAAACAGCTCTTCGTTAATGCTAAAGATGTATGAACTTAAGATTTAAAGCTAGGGTGATTTAAAATTTTTCTGCAGAAAACTACTTCTGAGTGGTGTGCTCGTTTTTATAGTTTGTATTTCAAATTTAATACTTCTATGAATATGTTTCACTCAAATGTCCCAGCTTTGTTATAATCCTCCAAATGAATAAAGCATTTCTCAGAAAGTATCCTTCCCAAAGCAGAAAGTACTATGGACATTATAACTTCCTTTGTCAGTCCATAGTTTTTCATCCTTTGCTATACATTTTTAAAAATGTGAGCAAAGGCTCATAAAGTATTGTTATTCTTAATCAGCTGAGTTATTATTCATGAAAAATTCAAAAATCTCAACCTGTGGAAAGCATTAGGAAGAAATATCACTACTGATTATTGCTCTGTACAGACTTTCTTGTGTTATCCTAATTTTATTTTAGAGTGGTGGTGTCAAGCATGGACTCTGGGGCTCACCTGCTGCGATCTGAAATTTTTCTTCACCACTTACTGAGTTATCTTGAGTATGTTACTTGATTTTTTGTGCTTCAGTCTCCTCATCTATAAAATGGGCATAATAATGGTACTTATCATGCTGTTACGAAGATTAAATGAGTTAATATTTGTAAATTATGCATATTTATTAAAAACGGAACAGTGCTTGATAGGGTATTTTATACATAAAATAAAGCACATATTTTTTACAGTATCATGCAGCTCCACATCAATATGTCCATATTAATGATTGGGTCTTTTTTCTCTACCTGTCTGGAATGCTTGAGTTAGAATCCATTTGATAGTGGGATATATTACGGAGCTGCCTGGGTCCCAGTATTTTTATCTAAAAAATGGTGATGATGATCACCTTGGAGGTCTGATGTGCAGTAAAGGGAGGCAGCACATATGAAGTGCATGAAGTGCTTAGGAAAGGATCTTACTGGTAATAGGCCTTCCATAAATGCTCATTGACAAATGAAAATAACTATATGCAAAGTCATCATATAAGTTGAAACCACAGAAAGATTCAAAAAGATAAAATTACTATCATAGAAACAAAACAATTGTTTATGAAAAGGGTCAGGTTGTTTTGTCTTTTTATTATCAGAGTCAAATTAGAAATTTTCAATCTATAATTTCCAAAGAAACTATTCAGAGAGAACTTCAAGAAAATTTCATCCCTACAGGATTTTATAGACATTTTTTGACTTAAACAGAATAAAAATGTCAATATTTTAACAATACATCTCTACTTAATGGAAAAGCCTTGCAGAAATACTGTTAAAGTCTACTTAGAAGCAAACAAGGCAAATTGAGATACTTGTAAGTTTCTTGCTTCTTTGTGCTACTCAATGCTACTGAATCTACAAGTGACAGCCTTATGGTGTAGCATAATTAACACCATGTTCACCAGTATCTTACAGCAAATAAATTTATGAGTTTCATACAAGGGTTTCTTTCAATGTCCTTTACAAAGGCAGATGGCACAGAAAACCAAAGTACAATTCAGTGAAAGTTTTCTTTGTAAGGATGATTCGAGAGAAAAATGAAAATCACTTGTCTAAGTACCAGTCAATTATTTACATGTGAAAAAGAGGTAAAATTGTGTGGTCTGGAGTAGACACAATTTTTATTTTAATGAACGAGATTTTGGTTTCAGATGACTGGGAATGGGCTTTAACTCTTCCACCCCCATACATTATAACATATTCAACAAATATCTTTGCAAGTATTTGTTGCTGCTGCATAAGACTTTACTCACCTGTGGGAAATTCCAGATAATTGAGAATTGCTTTAGTTCTGGTGAAAAATAAGCATAATATTAGAATTGGGTCTTTGGTGGATGGTAGGACAGGTTGGACTTAGGAATGTAGGTTCTTAGGAACACATAGGCCTACTGAGTTATGACAGAGTATCTGGGAAAGCTCTTGGAGTGTGGGAAATGGGAAGAAAATGAGCAGGCTCCAATGAAGACTGTAGTCAATGAGCAAGAGATGAAAGGAGAATATGAGGCTGAGAAGTACTGGATGGGAAGAGCTTATGTCAGAGAAGTCCTTCTAGCACCAGATAGAAACCATCCTGTCACTATGTTGAATAGAAATGGTGATATTGGACAATTTTGTCTTTGTTCCAGTTCTAAGCAGGAATGTTTTCAATTTTTCCCTGTTCAGTTTGATGTTGGCTGTGGATTTGTCATATATGGCTTTTAACATTTTGAGGTAAGTCCCATCTATGGCTATTTTGTTAAGCATTCTTATCATAAAAGGGTGCTGAATTTTGTCAAATGCTTTTTATGCATCTATTGAGAGGATCATATAGTCTTTGTTTTTACTTCTATTTATGTGGTGAATGACATTTATAGATTTGCGTATGTTGAATCATGCCTGCATCTCTGGGATGAAGCCCGCTTGGTGGTGATGGATTATTTTTTTTTGATGAGCAGCTGAATTCAGTTTGCTAGGATTTTATTGAGAATTTTTGCATCTGTATTCATAAGAAATATTGCTTTCTAGTTTTCTTTTTTTTTTTTCGAGTCCTTTCCTGACTTTGGTATCAACGTGATGTTGGCTTTGTAAAACATGTTGGGGAGGATTCCTCCCTTCTTGATGTTATGGCATAGTATCCGGAGTCTAGGGACAGCAACCTAATTCCTAGGAAGACTGATAAGGACAACACAGAACAAAAGACCTCCTGGGAAAGATACAGTTTTAACAGAGCAGAACTTGATTACTGAAACTGAGATGCCAGACAACAGTCTAAATTTGAGGATTGGGATATACCATGAGAATAATATTTAAAATTTCTCTGGTTAGGGAAAAGATAGGTTTTAAAAGCTAGGTTAAGACTGAATCTACAAGTGACAGCCTTATGGTGTAGCATAATTAACACCATGTTCACCAGTATCTTACAGCAAATAAATTTATGAGTTTCATCCAAGGGGTTCTTTCAATGTCCTTTACAAAGGCAGATGGCACAGAAAACCAAAGTGCAGTTCAGTGAAAGTCAAAGCAGGGCCATTTAGTAGATATTTCATGGATCCCTTTGATTTGCTTTTATGCCAAGGAGTTTTTGCTTTGTGCAATGGTGCCAATACTAAATAGTCGGGGTCATACATTTCTTTCTATGGAGACAAAAGTTGGATTCAGAAGTGTAAATGAATATGAAAAGCTGGGGATGGTGGATAAAATAATTTTCATTACCTCTATTAGAAGGTAAATGATGAAGGCAAAGCAGACTTGTGGCCTTTGGAGTGCACGCCACTTGGATTGCTTTTCTCTTTTTTAAACAAACTATTTTGGACTCCACCAGTAGAATTAAAGGGCTGCAGGATGTGCTCCTGGCATGGACAGTTCAAACCCAGCAGAGAGTTGGCAGCATGGAGGATACTCCTGACATAGGTGGCCCTGCTGGTACCATGCCTTTTCTCTGGTGTGGGCAGCTAGGCAAATGGTAAAGGCCTCATCCTGTGGGGGCTTGCTTCTGTTTCAAGAGAAGATCACACAGAAGAAATGGAAGAGAGGCAAAGGCCCTATTTGAATGATGCAGGGTTCTTATACTCTCACTATTTCCCCTAAAACAACTGTATTTCTGATTGGATTTTTTAAAATGAAATTTAATATGAAATTATTTAAATCTTAACATCAGAATTGTCCCTCCAGTATTAAATGCCTGCTAGAAAAAAATAGAATAGTTTTTTTTTGAGGGAAAATGTTACCACTGAAAAACTCTATACTCAGCCAAATTATTGGTCATGTGCTTTGGCAACAGAAAGTTCTTTTCTCATATGCAACATCTCAGAAAATACACTGCCCACATTCACTTTAAAAAAAATTCACCACTCAAATAAGAGATTAATTAAAATAGAAATCACAAAAATGAGGAAGTTATGGTATAAAATAACAGCTGGTAATCATTGAAACTATTTGAACATTGTTTTCTTTAATTAACAACTGTAAAAATTCATGTCAGTATAAAAATTATTTAAAGGGAAGATAACTATTAAAATTAGATATTAAAATTAAATTTGGCCTAAGAAGTCAGATTATCTTTTATTAAAATTAACAGGTGGGGTGGCAGAGGTGGCTGGAGGTGAGGAAGTAAAGCATACTTCATTTCTCATCTTTCATAGGAGGAAGTCAATGGATAACATTTTGCACTGACATAGAAAATTTTGTATTACAGTACATTTAAAATGTATTAATTTTCAGTAGAAATAGAAAAACAGGGTGGCTTTTAAATCACTATAGAATTAAGCAAACAAAATATCCATATAGGGACATGCAAGTGAAAGGAAACAGAAAGAAAACACAAAATAAACAGAGCATGAACACAGTGATATTCTTATGAGTAAATATTTCATGTACAAACCATAAATGCAAAAAAGGTTAAACTTACCATTATAACACAAAGATTAAAATTTGGTCCCTCTAAAATATCTAAATATGCACAATACACAAAAGTTACCCCAAAACAAACTAGTAAAAAGGTAAACAGCAAAAGGATGGGCAAAGGTATATTTAGCAAACAACATCTAAATAAAAGAATTGGACTATTAATATCTATTAAAATGAAATTTCAAAACAAAACCAGCAAATGGAAGAAAGATAAAAGTTACTGTCCATACTAAAGATGTAATAGAACCAAACTCTGTGGAGCAAGTAACATGGTATACACATACAGAGCAGAGACTGCTAAAGAAAAAGGAAAGGGATTTTTTCCAGACATATTATCACTACTTTCAATTTTTGACAGGTGATTAAGTATAAAATAAATTAGGATATAGAGTACTCTAACTAATAGGTTTAAGTTATCCTAAGTGAAGTATATCAGAAATAGAAAAACAAATACCACGTGTACTCACTTAAAAGTGAGATGTAAACCATGTGTATACATAAACATACACAGTGGTGTAATGAACTTTAGAGATCCAGAAGGGGACAGGGTGAGAGGAAGTGAGGAATCAAAAAGTACTTATTGGGCACGATGTACACTATTCAGGTGATGGGTACACTAAAAGCCCTGACTTCACCACTATACAATTCATTCATGTAACAAAAAGCCACTTGTATCCCCTAAATCTATTCAAATACAAAAAAAAAAATTAAATTTCAGGGTTTCTATTTTTGTCAATAATGCAGAAAATGTGTCTTGAAAAGCCTCCCAACAATGTATATTTCTATATGGATAAAATATAACAAATTTTGAATGTGTTCACTATAATGTAAGGGTAAAAAAACTAAGAGTCAGAAAACTGATTGGGAAATAGAACTGAAATCTATAACTCCCCTGAAGAATAGTTCCAGAAAAACAGAAAGCCTTCCCAGGAGACCAGGCCTTGTAGGCAAGGGGAGAGATTAGAAATAAGGCTACTGAATAAAGTTGAGAAACAAAAGTGCTAAAATACTAGTACAAGAGTAGATGAAAAAAGCAAAGCAAAACAAACAAACAAAAAAACAAGAAAAACTTCTTGTGAATAAAGGTAGAAGACAAAGAAGCATATTTGTTTTGGCTGGTACTTTATGTGGGCAAACAGCAAACAAAAAGATTTCCACTGAAAATGTGTAACCACATTGATTTGGAGTTCAAATTTAAACTATTCATGTAGTTTAGGAAACCACAAGCTGAGAAATGAACTTGATTCCAAAGCAAACAAAATATATGACATGCATATCAAAAGACAAGTAAAATGGAATAGAAAGAAAGGACAGTATAAACAGCATCAAACAAGATGCTAAATTACACTGAAAGAAAAATGTAAATCCTCTAAAGAGGGATATATTTTTATTCCAGGCCAGATGAATATTCTACAGATAAAGTTCACTGAATATAAATTCACAATCAAAATTAAAACACACAAAAAACAATCAGCCACAGTGAATGAGAATAACTGCAACAGAAAATATGGGAAAGAAAAATATATACTAAAAAGAACAAGTATTTTAAAAGGAAACAAAAAAGAATTTCTAATGAAAAATATAATCAAACATATGTCTCATAGCACTTTTAGAAGAAGAGAACTGAGATGATGAGAGGATCTATTTAGAGAAATAAATCCTAATATTTTCCCTTACTAATTAAAAGCATGAATCCTTATATTCAAGAAGCACACACACATGAATCTTAAGCAAATAAAACAAAGATGAAATCAATACCTAAATTCATCATAGTTTCCTAACAGATCTTTCCTACTAAAGGTAGAGAGATCTTTAAAAAGCCATAGTAAAATAAACCTACACATGAATAAAATCAATAGCAAATATCTTAATAATGGAAAGCAGAGGAGAGTGGAGAAATATTTTCAAAGTGCTGAGAGAAAATACCTGGCGTTTTTACCCTCTTTCAAGAATGAGAGTGAAAAAGTTAGGACAAATAAAACACACATTAAGGAACCTGGAAAGAACGTACTTCAGAATGAAGGAACATTGTCCTAGAAAGAGTACAAGGTGCAATATTAAATGGAGGAAAAGAACTTCACATACTGAACATATGAGTAAATATAAATAAACATATTGAGCATTTTTATATTGAACATATAAAACAATAAGGTTGCATTTTAGAGTAAATAAATCAAATATAAAATGTTGTACAACAATAGCATTAAAGATGAGATGAAGTCAATCAGAGTTAAAACGTTACAAGATTTCTTTTGCTGTTTTCAAAAAACAATAGAGAAAGGAAATTTTAACTTTTAATTTTAATATTAAAATTTTTAAAATAGCCATTAGAAAAATAGAAACAGGGTATATAAACTATGAAAGAATAGGGAAAAGAAATAAAATAAGGAAAATTTCATCTTAAATAGGCATACAAAGAGAAAAAAGAGGCCATAAACACAGGACAAATAGCAAGCACAAAATAAGATGATAGAAAGAATTCCAAATATTTCCATAATGAAAATACTATAAATGGATCATGCTCACCAGTGAAAATAAATAGATTGACAGATATAGATATCAGTTATATGCAATTTAGATACAGCGAATATTAACCAAAAGAATATTATTAATATATTAATATAAACAAATTACATTTTAGGACAAACAGTAGGAAATAAAAGGTCTACTACTTAAAGATTAAGTACTCAATCAGCCAATCACATATTTGTTGGCCAGTTCCCTGTGTACACCTGGCAGTTAATCTGCTTTTGCTTAGTTTCTCTTGTATTGTGGCCTTTCTCTGATTAATTGTAGAAATTCTTTTCTATATTCTAGGTATTAATCATTTATAGTTGAAGAGTTGCAAATATTTTATCCCAGTACGTGTTTGTCTTTTCAAACATCTATGTTGTATTTAGAGATTGGTTCAGTTTTCTGCTTGAACTAACCTTGAATACAGTGTTGAGATTCTTGCTGAAAGGAAATGTGATTCAGGTAAGTCACTACACAGTGGCATATGATTAGCAAACTTACCGTACACAGTTAATTATGATGAAGTGCCCACTGATACAAGTGTTAGGAGGACTGAGTGGCTGCTGTTTAACTTTTGTGGTTCCTCGGTGTAATGAAGCACTTTTAGAAAGAAAATGATACATCAAGTCTTTAATCTTTTAAGTGATGGGATGCTCAGTCAGGTCATATTAATAGAACCAGAGAATTGCTATGGTAAATCCAAAATCATTTTGGAGTATAAGCTATTTCCTTCCAAGTCACTTTGTACATATACCCCTGGAGCCTGTTGAAAATTGACCCTAGTTAAAAGATGCTTGAGGTGAATCTTGAGAGGAAGTATCTCCTTGTAAGACAATTCCACCACAAAAGATTATTAAAGAATTCATAGTAAGAAAAAGCTGATGTCTTCAAACACAGGAAAGAGGGCTGCTTCCACTAGCACAGAAAGTTCAGAGTGATTTCTTATTTCTTGAAGTTCTATGATACTATCTCTGAAAAATAAGAAACAAAATTTAATTGCATGAATTGCAGAGTGTGAATTTATAGTATCATTAAGTATCTCTTGAAAATTAGGGCATTGATTGGGAAGGAGCAGTACTCTGAAACTTTGAATGGAGATATTTGGGAAGACTTGGATGATGCTAAGAGTGTTGAATTTCTAACTCACTCTGAACTTTTCCATGAAAGACCTCAAAGAGGTAGGGCAGTGATGTTGTTCACATCCCCATCTTCCTATTGACCTGTACAGAATGTGATGAGTCTTTGAAAAGGATTGCATTATTTTATTTATTTATTAATTTAAAAAAAAATTTTTTCATTTCAGCATATTATGGGGGTACAAATGTTTAGGTTACATATATTGTCTTTGTCCCATCCAGTCAGAGCTTCAAGCATGTCCATCCCCCAGATGTACCACACCTATTAGGTGTGTATATAGCCATCCCCTCATTCCCCCATCTGCCCGACACCCGATGAATGTTATTACTATATGTGCACTTAAGTGTTGATCAGTTAATACCAATTTGATGGTGATTACATGTGGTGCTTGTTTTTCCATTCTTGGGATACTTCACTTAATACAATGGGTTCCAGC
>CAUYSK010098579.1:0-21136 GCA_963575035.1 Avahi laniger | reverse complement strand
AGTAGGCTTCTGCAGAAGTTTAAAGGAAAGACCACACTAACTGCAGTAGGTGGTATTGGTAGATGAAGAAAGAGATGGCCCAATGCAGAATATATCCTCAATGTGGATTTTGATGTAGGAGCATGAAGGAAAATGATGTTAAAATTTCTAATATTTTTACTAGGAGTAAGAAGTAATAGGTACTCTACGAGGTAACATTGAGGAAGTAAAATTTTTGTGATGAGAGAATAAAAACATAATTTTGAACTTCCTAAGTCTGAGAAGAATATGTAATATATACAGGAAGATATCAATAAAGCATTTCAATATATACAGTTTAGAGAAGAAATCTGCATGTAAAATTTGAGAAACATCTGCATTTGGTTATTTTTGCAGAGTTGGGCGTGAATGAGATTGTATACAGAGCAGGTACAGAGGGACAAGGCACAGGGAAGAATCTGTGGAATATCAACTTAATTTCAAGTGACATTGATAAAGTGAGTCCAAAAATCTGAAAGAAAAGTCTGGAAAGTACTAACTTGGATTACATGTTCTTAAGAGATCTATCTTGTCCATTAGATTTAACAATGGGTAACTCGCTAGTGACTTCCTGTGAAGACATTTTGTGTATAGCGTTGTAATAATAATCATACCACAGTGATATGAAGAGCACATTTATTGGTGGAGAAAGATTGAAAGAGAAATGAAATAACTCTCAGCTTTACAAAGAACCTTGTCTACTCTGAGGTGGTAAGAGATAGAACACATCCTGGGTGGCTTGAAAGGTCATGAAACAGTATTGTTTGTTTGTATTTTTGTGCTTTATGTCTTAATTAGTATTTATTACTTTGAATATAGAGAAAAAAACAGTCAAATACAACCAGTATCTAAATGCCTAACATTGCTTCAGACAAATTTTCTGGTTTTTTTTATAAATATATATCTAAGTCTCCACTCTACCTCATATTTGTCCCTCCTTTTCTCCAGAGAGGCAACACATAACATAAAGTATGTGTGAATCATTCCAATGTGAGTTTTGCATTTTTGCAGAATTTTTACATAATTTTATATAAATTTGTAAATAAGTAAATGTGGAATTTTTTGTGTGCTTTAATATGTATAAAAACTGTTTTATTCTCATACTGTTTCATACTTTGGCAACTGGCTCTTTAAACTTGGGTTATGTCTTTGACATTGATCCAGGGATACATGTAAAAAAAACAGATGTTAATTATTATATATTATTCCTTTGTTAGAATTAATTTGTTCACTTTTGAGGGACATTTAAAGTTTCTACTTTATCATTAATTGCATTTTATCATTAATGCAATTTTATAGATGAGGAAACTGAGTCATTAAACTTTAACTCTCACCCTTGGTTATTCAGATAATAAATGACGCACTCTCGATTTGAACTAGTTTAGTCCAGAATTGGTGCTACTCACCACTATTAGGTCTTCATTTATTTCCTTCTCTTATATGTGGAAATGGAAGTACATCCAGCAAGTAACCTGGAAGAAGTGTACTAAAGTCAGAATGAGGAAAGAGATGAGCTACATTTTGAAAATAACAGCCAAAAAAATTATCCTGGTTATTAGTTATAAAGACCCACACAAAATAATCAAGAACTCCTGACTGTCTCTCAGTGTATCTCTGGAATGACTACAGGCTTTTAGGTGATGTGGAGTTAGAGCTGAAAATCAGGGAAGTTCTTCGCTCTCTCTACATTTCCTTAAAAGAAAAGAATGAATTAATGGATTTTAAAAAGCTTTTACTGAGTACTGATGTCAGCCTAAGTGATGAAAAGGGCCATTTCACAGCATGAAGTTAGGCTCTTGGATTGGACAGGAGGTTATATAGTTCAAATAATGTCACTAGTAGCTGTTTGCCAGTTAAAGGCTTTTAGGTTCCCAAGAAATCTGTGATGAGACAAGCTGTATTTTTTTCTTTCTCCATCTTACCAAAGAGCTTCAGCTAAGTTGCTGCATGCTTTGATGTATAAATTAGGAACTTAAATTAGTCCTGCCGAGTATAACTATGGTTTTTATCTACCAATTTGAAACTTTGTTGGGATGTTCCAAAAATCTTAAGATAAAGAAACAAGAGTGTAACATAAGAATGTTGATTTTTATTTAAAGAAAATAATTACCATTTTAATTTTTTGTTACTTTAAAAAACTTTCTAAAGCATTATTCCAATTAAGAAAATGTATGCCAAACAACCTGTCTCATGTATAGTGAAGAGAAGCAACACTGTCAAAAAAGGCAAGTATTTTAATTCTAACGCCCATATATTCACTCCTACCTGAGGCTTAAATGGGAGGTCTAACATAAGCAGAGTGTTGTGAAGTTGTTCTTGTTTTTGCTGTTTAAACAATAATGCAGAAAATGTTCAGGAGCCTAGGAGACTCTTTGAACAAAATTATAAAAACAATAGTCATAAAATTGTAATATTAACAATAGAGGTTGCATTCCCAAGAGGAATTTTTTTGTTCTCTGACTTCTAAAATAGAAAAATCAAGACATGGAGATACATTTTCCCATTGATAAAAACTGTAAAAATCTTGGTCTGTAAAGTAGTCAATTCAATCAGTGAAGGGTGCATCTCAGTCAAGTACAGGGAATGGGGAAAATTCACACAATTAAATTGCATCAGTAAAGTTTGTTTCTTGAGTTGTTGTCGAGTAATCTAAAATTATAAGTAAATCAGGCATCTATGAACTTATGCAACGTTTTAATCAATTATGCCCTGAAATGCTTTGACAAGAGAGTAGTCAAATCAGTAAAATCTGCAACTTGTTCATAGAATAATGCATATTGATCATCACGTTATGGTACTCGATTACCAATGAGTAACTTCATGTTGAAATTCATCATATTTATTTCTAACTTTGTATCTACTTAAAATTCCAACCAAACAACATTCCTATACATTAAATATATTCTTTTTTACAGATCTTATCCTTCTCAGAGTTCATCATTCACTACCTCTGGGACCCAGGTAACACAAGAAAAGATAATGAAGTAAATACTGACTGAGTTTGAATGTAGCCTTGAATTCTGCAAACATCCCTTAAGTCAGGAGAAAAATAAACTCATTGTGCATTTTGCAGCTGTGTAAACCACACACAATTTTCACATCCTGTTGTTAAACTTGATCTAAACATAACTCCTCCATAATTCCATAACCCCACCAATTTGCAAAGAGATTCAAGGTTGTCTCAAGTTCTTTTTTTTACTTTTCTTTTCTCTGTTTCATTTTTTTTAGGATTGGAAAAGATGAGGCTCTTCATTTTTTTTTTAGATGAGGCACATAGGAAACTCTAGCCTTCTTCCTTTTGTAATGCAAAGTCAATCATTTCATCTAATTGGAGACTTTATATTAATAATAGAAGAATCATAAATATGGGGTAAAGAGGAACTACTCCTTCACTGCATCTTGCCATTTATTGTTCCTCCATTCTAGCTAACTTTAAATATCAATTACATTATTTCCAATTTTTCACATTTCTAGTTTAGATGATAATCACAGATTACTCTCACATATCTATGATTCATTACACAAGTACATAATTCATAAATATATACACCCACATGCATAAACACACACTTTTCATGGTGGATTAACTTTCAAAAATATGAACAATGTGATTAGAGCTATGAATCACAAAGTATGTAAAAGGGCCTTTAATTTTAATATAACATACTTTGTAGGCTATCTTTAGGTGCCAAACCACCCACAGGCCCTCACTCAAAAAGTATAAAACAAGGTAGGAATATAAAAGAAGAAGTAAAAGTACAATGATATAATAAGAACAAAGTGTGGGAATGTGGGAGTGGGGTGGGGTAAAATAAACAAAAATGTGTAAAACAATATCTGAAGCACTTTATATAATGTATAGACCCAAACCTTTATCAGCCTTTGAATATCTCCTTAAATCCTACCTTCCTACATGCTGTAGTAATAAAATTTCCAGGAATTAATTGTCAAATTAACTTGAACTTTATAGAATGGCCTTATGCACTGCAGCAAGCTAGTACTCTGGAAATGTATCAAAATGAAGCATCATGTCACGTATTTCTAAATATTGACTGTGGATTGGGATTGTGTACATGGTGAGAAGGCAATGCAATGACCTTCCTGGGTTTCCTGGACATGAGTCACCATTCTCTTTAATATTGATTCATGAAAATGTTAGGTATTTTGAAACATACATAGTACATGAAACAGAAAGGGTGCCAACTGTCATTTACACTGTCTGTCAGGTCATGTGGATTTGTGATGAGTGATCTAAAATAGCATAGACTACCAGAGAAATAAATCTGTAAGCAAAGAATGATAAGATAAAAAGTGTGATTGGGTAGTTAAAAGGGAGTTGTTATCTTGAGCAGGAGGATTTCAGAGAAATTTAGTTTGAATCATGAAACATACTTTGACCACACTCTTAAATGGTCTGATTTAGTTCAGGTAAAGTGAGTAGTACTTACAGATTCAAATTAGAAAGTTGCTTAGTAAGTAGAAGAAATGAATATTTGAATAGTGTGACTGGACATAGATTATAACCAGAAATATGTGAAAGCTGATTATGAAAAATTCTCTAGGTCATATTCAAAGGTCCTAAAATTGGGAAGAAAATCATGCATTTAAGATTCTGAATAAAAGGGTAGAGTGCCTGGGACGTTGTGTCTTCAAGCATCAATGTTCATTTATAAGTATATGCTCTAGTGCAGTGGTGCCAACCATTTTGGCAACAGGGACCGATTTCATGGAAGACCATTTTTTCACGGACTGGGGGTAGGGGGATGGTTTCAGGATGACTTAAACGCATTACATTTATTGTGCACTTCATTTCTATTATTATTACATTGTAATATATAATAAAATAATTGTACAACTAAACATAATGTAGAATTGTGGGAGCCCTGAATTTGTTTTCCTGAAACCAGATGGTCCCATCTGGGGGTGATGGGAGACAGTGACACCCAAGTGTGTTGCTTATGTCCAGTCTACTCTATAATCTCATTTTGGTTGCTGTCACTGCAGAAAATTGTGCTTCACAAGGATAGAATGTTGGAAATGAAAATGGGCTTTTCAGTGTTTTGTGGCAATCTCAGGATATTCCACCTTGACTTTAATCCAGAACATATGGAGATTTGAAGATGTCTCAAATATACTTTTAAGGCCACCATCATTTGTGATGTCAAGCAGTTGATCCTCTTCTAGCACGGACACAGTCGATTCACCTGGCTTATTTCACAAATGGGTTGCAGATCAATCCCTTCCTAGTTGAGGAGTATTTTGTGGTTAGGAAATAATGCTCAAACTCTTTCGAAAGCTGAGTTAGGTGATCATGAACCATCTGGGAACAAGAAGGCCCTGGCTCAGTCTCTTTCAACGTCTCTGCTAATGTTTGCAACGTGTCAAAAATCCCACTGTTCACTCTTCGCCCCCATAATTCCAGTCTGGCTTTGAATGCAGCCACTTGATCTGCCAACTTGAACACAGTTGTCATTTTCCCCTGAAATGACAGATTGAGTCTGTTGAGCAGGTTGAATGTCACACAAGTATGTGAGTTTTGCAACCTATTCTATGTCACTGAAATGTGCTGTCAGTGGTGACTGTTTTTCTAAAAGAAATCTCTGGAGCTGCTCTCATAACTCAAAAACTCTGGCCAGTGATCTACCTTTAGAAAGCTATCTTACTTTAGTGTATAAGACAAGATGTGTGTGCTATGCGTCTATCTTCTCACAGAGCTGTACAAACAGAGATGAGTTAAGGAAATGTACTTTAATGTGGTTAATAATTTTAATCACATCCTGCAAAACATTGTTTAGTTCAGGTGAAATTTTTTGGCTAGCCAGCATTTCACTATGGATGACACAGTGTGTAGACTCAAAATCAGAAGTGACTTCCTTGATCCAAGTAGTGAAACCAGAATGCCATCCAGTCATGGCAGCTGCTCTGTTCGTGCATATACTGACACAAAATGACCAATTCAGTTTTCCTGCTATGTAATCATTCAAAGACTTAAATAGTTCTGCAGCTACGGTGTTGGTTGGTAACAAGAGTGCACATAACATATGCTCATGCACATCCTCCTGAAAAATATGTGGCAGAAAACAAGCATTATTGACTTGTTGACAACACTGATAGACTCGTCAACCTGGATTGCATACGACAGTGACTCATTAATCCTCTCTAACAATTGTGCCTCAATATCTTCTGCTATTTCATTCGTTCTTCTAGTTATGGTGGTAGCCCAAAGAGGAGCACATGCAAACTTCTGAACTGTAGCCTCTCCTAAAAATTCACAGCAGATGTCCTTAGCAGCAGGCAGGATCAACTCTTTACTGATAGTAAAGGGCTTCTTAGCTTTAGCAAAGTGGTTAGCCACTAAGAATGATACTCTCAGTGTGGACACATTTGATGAAGTGGTGGCCTTCAATAAATTCCTTCTGTTCTTAATGTTCACTTTTTTTTTTCTTTTGAAAAACTCCACAAGCTTGTCTTTTAATGCAGGATGCTTTGTCTCCATGTGGTGAAGTTGTTTTGAAGGTTCCCTGGCTTTGTTGGATAGCCAGTAGCCACATATCATACAAAGCCAGGTTGAAGAATGTGAATCACCTGTTGCAATGAACCTGTAATTTAAGTAGGACTCTTGGTATTTTCTTTTAAATGTAGCTTTCGTTTTGTTGGCAATCTTAGAGTCTTCAGCTCTCTCATCATTGGGTCTTTCCACCTTTTCAAAGAAGCTCCTGGAGACGTTTGTTTTTTTACTCATTTTTGCTAGGGTTAGCTTATGGGCTTACCAATACTGGGACTGAGACAAGTGTGCAGTGCAGGAAAGAGGTGCAAATGGAAGTGATAAAAAAAAATAATGGGCGGGTCACATGCAGACTAAAATAAGTGGCAAATTCTGACTTGAAGCTTACCACCAGATGCAGCTGTACAATTGAAATATATCAACTCACTTGTCACTATAAAGCCCTGATCTTTGTTGTTTCTTTTCAACTGATAACTTTGTGTTTGATTTGTTCTTGTTTTTCAAGTTTCTTGAGATGCAACATCAGATTATTAATTTCTGATCTTTCTACTTTTTGGATGTAAGCATGTAATGCTATAAACTTCCCTCATAGCACTGTTTTTGCTTTTTCCCACAGGGTTTGGATATGTTGTGTTTTCTCTTCATTTGCTCCAAAAATTTTTTAAATTTCCATGTTTATTTCTTCATTGACCCAGTGATTGCTCAGAAGCATGTGATTTAATTTCTATGTATTTATATAGTTTTTGAAGTTCCTCTTTGTATTGATTTCTAGCTTTATTCCACTGTGGTCTGAGAAGATATTTGATATGATTTTGATTTTTTTAATTTGTTAAGATTTGTTTCCTGACCTAAAATGTGTTCTATCTTGAGGAATGTTCCATTTGCTGATAAAAAAATTATATATACTGTAGTTGTTGGGTGGAATGTTTTGTTAGTCTGTTAAGTCCATTTGTTCTAAAGTCCAATGTAAGTCCAATATTTCTTTGTTGATTTTTGGTCTTAATAATCTGTCCAGTGCTGTGAGTGGGGTGTCACAGTCCCCCTTTATTATTGTGTTGCTGTCTGTCTCTTTTTTTTAGGTTTAGTAATATTTGTTTGTGAATCTAGGTGCTCTGATATTGGGTGCACATATGTTATGTCCTCTTGCTGAAATGATTCCTTTATTATTATATAATGACTTTCTTTTTCTTTTTTATTTTTAAAAATTTAAAGTGTTTTACCTAATATAAGTATAGCTACTCCTTCTTGCTTTTGGTTTCTATTCATGTGGAACAAATATCTTGTTCTAGCCATTAATTTCAGTCTATTTGTGTCTTTAAGAGTAAGGTAAGTTTCTTGAAAACAGCATATAGTTGAATCATTTTTAATCTATTCTACCAACCTATATCTTTTAATTGGAGCATTTAATTCATTTATGTTCAAGGTTAATATTAATGTGTGAGGCTTTGTTCTTGTCATATTATTAGTTAATTTCTACTTGTTTTATAAATTCTTGTTTCTTTCTTTTCTCTTCTTTTCTTTGTGGTTTGCTGAACTTTTGCATGTTACCATTTAATTTATTTCTCTTCATCCTTTGTTTTATAAGACCCGTGAGTTTTATAATTTTCTGTGTTTTCATGGTGGTAAATATTGCCCTTTTGTTTCCATGTTTAAGACTCTTTGGAGCATTTCTTGTAGGATTGATCCAGTGTTGCCAAATTCTTTCAGTATTTACTTGCCTGGGAATGACTTTATTTTTGCTTCATTTATGAAGCTTATTCTGGCAGAATTTAAAATTCTAAGCTGGCAATTTTTTTCTTTCAGTGCTTTTAAAATATCATCCCATTCTCTTGTAGCCTATAACATTTCTGTTGAGAGGTCTGCTGTTAGTCTGGTGGAATTTCTTTTATAGGTGATTGGAAAGTTTTCTCCTGCTAATTTAAAAATTCTCCTCTCTTTCACTTTGACATTAGTTTTTCTGATTATAATATGCTATGGTGAAGTCTTTTTGCAATGTATTTGCCAAGGAATTACTGGGCCTCCTGTATCTGAATGTGTAACTCTTTAGCTAGTCCAGGGAATTTTTCATTGATTATTTCCTTAAATAGTTTTTCTAAACTGTTTGATCTCTCTTCCCCCACAGGAATACTGATAATTCATAAATTCTGTCACTTTATGTAGTCCCAGATGTATCAAAGGCTTTACTCATTCTTTTTTATTCTTTTTTCCTTATTTTTGTTTGACTGGGTTATTTCAAAAGACCTATCTTCGAGTTCTAAGATTCTTTGTTCTGCTTGGTCTGTTCTGTTTTCGAAGCTTTTGAATATATTTTGTTTTTCCTTCAATGAATTTTTCAGCTTTTTTTTAAAGATATTTATCTCCTTGGTAAATTTCTCATTTATATCCTGAATTGATTTTTTTCTGATTTCTTTGTATTGGTTTTCAGATTTCTTTTGTATTTCATCAAGCTTATTTAGAGCAAATATTTGAGGTTTTTTATCTGGAATTATGACAAATTCTTTTGATTGAGATCCATTGCTGGATTGTTGTTGTGGTCCTTTTGTGGTATAATATTTTCTTCCTTTTTAATGTTCCCTATGTTCTTCTGTTGATATCTGCACACCTAATGTAGCAGTTGCTTGATCTGATTTTTTAAAAAAGCATTGCTTTTGAAGGGGAAAACTTTTTTCTTGACATGTATGTATGTTGTTTGTTGAGTAGGATTCTTGGCTTAGGTTTTGGGTGCCTGTGGTAGTGTAATCTTTGTATGATTTCTTAGGCAGTATACAGGGTCAGTGGCATCTGTAATTTCCTTGGTGGTAGAGGGAACAGTTATTAGTTGAGGTTGCGGTGACTTTGAGCTGAAGACTTGAATGTCAGCTGAGCCAGTCTTTGGGCCCCAGTGGTGGAAACAGTGGGCTGAGTATGCCTGATTTTAGGCCCCAGAGCAGCTTACACTGGCAGCAGTGTTAATGTGTCCTGAGGAACCAATTCTTCAGCCTTCATGTGGCTTATTTGGAAGCTAATAGTTGGGGCAGAGCAAGGGACCAGGTGTGTAGATGAGCAGCTGTTGTGATATGGGAGGTGGTAGTAGTGGTGGTAAAGCCATTCACTAGGACCCAAGTGGTCTATGTTGGTATCACTAGTAGCTTCAGTGGTTTGGGCAGGCTAGTCCCCAAGCCCACAGTTGCCTGTAACAGGATGGTGGATATTGCCCTATGTTTGCTTAGGAGATCTTAGTCTCCCTGTCCTTTCCTGGACA
The DNA here is from genome assembly GCA_963575035.1 of Avahi laniger. NCBI lineage: Eukaryota > Metazoa > Chordata > Mammalia > Primates > Indriidae > Avahi > Avahi laniger. Next base: position 11,372 of record CAUYSK010098579.1, on the reverse strand, counting down.
GGCAACAGTTGAAGTCAGGTTTAAGTCAGACAGTTGAAGTCACCATGAATTGAGCCTGAGGTTGGAGCAAGGTCTAATGTTAAACTCTCAAAATGTTGTCAGGTGTGGGCCTGCAATTGAAGAGAACAGAACTCCTCTCAGGCAAGTGGCTTGGGCAAGAAAATGTGGGAAGTATGGTCTGCTCTTTTGTCCATCTCACAGGAGCCCATAGGAGGGTGGTGGAAATTATCCAAGGTGTGTGTAGGTATGCTTGGGCTCTTTTGTCCCTTCTCAGCTGGGTAGGGCTACAGCTGAGTCATCCAAAACTCAGCCCCACTGTCAGGCACAGCCTGGCTTTAAACTCTCAAAATGATGTTTGGGCCTGAGACTAGAGAGAGTCATTCTTATCTGGCAGGCTGTGCTGGCAGGAAACTGTGGGGAATGCAATTTGCTCAGTCTCACAGCAGCTGGCTGAAGGTTATGGGCACCATCCCAGATATGTTCTGGAAAGCCTGTTTTCCCTGCCCCTCTCCAGTCAGGTGGGACTTGCAGCCACATCAGCCCAAACTCAGCCCAAACGTGGGGTATAGCCCAGTGTCGAACCCTGAAAATGTGCTTTGGATCTGGAGCAGAAAGGCTGATGCCCCACCCAGGCAGACAGTGTGGGTGAGAAACTATGAAAAATGCTGTCTTCTTATGTCTCAGTCTCAATAGCAGCTCACAGCAGAGCACTATGGACCTTCTTAACAGTGTGTGGGAGAACCTGGGCTCCTCAGAGCATCGCACCTGTGGTTCCCCAGTATCAAGTCTCTCAGAATCGTACCCAGCTCAAGCTGCTCTAGGCTTTGATGCTTGTGGGATTTCACATGGATTTCCTTCTGGAGAAAAGTCTCTGTGCACTCTCCAAGCATCTCCCTATATTGGGCTCGAGATCTGTGTGGATCAGTGGATTCTCTTGTAACCAAGATTGTAAAAGCTCTCCTTGGAAAGTGAAGCCCTGAGGACTTCTGACTTACTGTTTCCCTGTGTCCAGGAATTTCTTCCAGCTGTTAGCCAGTCCTTGGTTGGGTAAATTGCCTTGAACCCTCCCTAACCCATTGTGGTACTTCCTGTCACTTCCCTGGTGAATCTTAGCATCTTCTGCTAGATCATCTGTTTGAAATATGAAAATCTGCTCACTATTCTGGTTCCTTTCTGTGGAGGAGGAACATACAATCTATGTCTAGTCAGCCAGCTTGATCCTATCTTATTATGTTTTATCTGGAAAAATTCAGATCCTTTTCCTTTTTGAGGACTGAAGCATTTTTCCTTCAGCTCCTAAAAATCTTGACAGATGACAGGTCACATAGCTGAATGTCCACTTCCCCTTCCCCACATTTCCACCCCATACTGCTTGAGGTTTGCTGTTGGTTGAAGAAAGCAACCTCCAAAAAGATGTCCTTTCTTCCCCAGAGGCATATTGTATACTGTGATGGGTCACTGTGGTGATAGGAAGGCATGACCCCCTTTCCCACATTTGAACAATGTAATAGGGCCATCCCAGCCCCAAAGCTTCCTGTGGAACTGACTGAGGTCTATGCTGTGACTTAATCACAGTTCAATTTCTTCCTCTGACCAATCCTGCTTCCTTGATGGGTATAACAATAGTACTTCTCAATCTATATAAATCTCTATAAATATAATTAAAGTTGGGTGATCAGGAAGCTGAGGGTTATCAGCCACACCAATTAAAAACAAATTAAAATCCCTGTCTTGAGCTAAATCTCATACCCCAAATCCATTGACTGAACGAGAGGCCATACCCCCATGAGAAGGAGGGGTTGCATTTCCTTGCAACAATATCATACTGATGAGTACATAGTAATGATTCCGTGAGTCCTTCTTTAAAGAGTCCTATTCAGGTAACTATACATAAAAGAAAGGGGAATACTTAAACATTTTGAGAACTGTTAAACACAGGGTACATGCTGAAATAGTATTTGAGGACAAAAGCATCATTATAGTTCCCTGGTGTAGTAGAAATATATGAAATAGGTAACAAATGGAGTTCTGGCCAAGGTGAATTTAATGTTAGTGTCACAGGGCTCACTGGGTCCACAGACCCACCAAAGGTCATTTACCCAGGCTTGAATTGTGTATTTGAAGTAGACGTACTTGGTAGTTAACACAATAACCAAATTGAGTCCTTGGCTTGTAAGAACTACCACAGTGAGGAAGGCCAATTAGAATCCTCTAACATGATGATGCCTTCCCTACCGCAGCAATGATAGAAAATCAGAGTCAATAGTACATATGGGGACAATGACAGAGAATAGTGACATCCTTAAAGCCTCTAAAGTATAAGAGTCATGGTCTCCATCATATCTTCATTTAAGTCACTATTATGGATCTTGGAAAAAACAGATGGATTCTAGAAGAGAAAATGGACTACTACAAACTCAACCAAGAAATAGTTCTAATTAAGTCCACTATGGTAGCTGTGTTACCTTTACTAGATCAGACAAGAAAACTAAGACTAAATGTGATTAAATGAATTATTGTTTAATATTACAGAATAAGAAAGTCGAGGAATTGACATTTGAACCAAAATCTTACAGACCTAAAAGTTTATTTTCTCAATTAGTTTAAAATATAGCCCATATAACATAAATTTCTTTCATTTTCTATCATCATCTTTCATGAGCCCATCATTATGCCATGGGGGTACCTTTCTGGTAAGAGCAAACTTTGACATTTGGCAAAAGGGGGCAATTTAATCACTAAATATCTCAGAAAGATTCATAAGTCAGTAAGCATACACTGCCATTTTTGGTTTTCTAACCTCTCTCTTTTGGGGAAAATTTACCCAAACAGGTGATGGGCAAGGGGTTTAGAGTCTGGCCTCTCTCCATAAAAGCCACTATAAGTAAGACTTTACATCATCTCACCCACTGGGAATGCTGATCAGAGATTATTTACTGTTTTAGAGAGAAAGGTTCAGTGACATGGCAGGATATAGGTGCAGCAGCTTGGACAGTGCATAAACCTAATCAACTCTTCCAGTGATGGGATTTTGGCTTGGCTTTGCTTCTCTTGGTTTCCATATTCCACCAGATTTCAAATATTTTGATGTGAGCTACTCACTGTATTTCTAAATTTTTCTTTCTTTCCATTTCCCCCTTTCTTCCCTCCTTCCTTTCTTCCTGTCTTCCTTCCTCTATTTTTCTTTTTTTTCCTGCTTCAATTAACTAAAATTGGATTTTGTTACTTATACTCAAGAAAGACAATTACTTGCTCACCATGTGGAATAAAGTCCACAGTGAAGGAAAGGTTTTTGGAGTATAAGGCAGTTATTGTAATAGAACCAAAGGTCACAAAAACTCAATGATTCTACATTGGACTGGTATAACTTTGTAAATACTGACACAAATATCAAAGTCTGATTCAATATATGTGATGGGCTGTTTTTGTGGTTGCTGTCAGAAAATAAAATTAAAAACACCAGTAATTTTGAAATAATTTAAGAAAAAGAAGAAGTCAAAACTTTGGGAAACAGAATGGTGTAAATAATTTTTCATATTACAATTACTTAGTAATGTCACCCAAAAGGTGACACTGTCTTCAGTAAATTCCTGAGGAACACATGGTAGGTGTGAGCTACAGACCTCTTACCAGCATTTCAATGACCATTCTCTGTAGTTGGCATTCAAAATAATCAGCATGATTTCAAATAGCACAGGAAGATTCAAATACAGACAAATGGCAGTGAGGGTCATTTAAATGAAAGAGATAACATCAGGTTAAAATGATCATTGGAATGGTTTGGTCAGAACCACCTTGGCCAGAACTCCATTTGTTACCTATTTCATATACTTCTACTATACCAGGGAACTATAATGATGCTTTTGTCCTCAAATACTATTTCAGCATGTACCCTGTGTTTAATGGTTTGGTCTGTAAATATATTCAACAATGGCTAATGTAGAGATAAAAGGGTAGTAATTATTATAAAATAAATAAAAAATATTACACCAGTGGAACACATGCTTGTCCTGAGCCCCATATGCAGGCGTTTTTAAGGAGGTAGGCAAGTTATAACCTTGGGTCCCCTGAGGACCATCTAAAGGATCCATATATCTTTTATTCCCCAGAAGCCTCTCTAAATAGCTGTATAACATTCTGGTCCCACCAGAGTAGTTCTCATCTTAAATGCAAAATTAGACAAAGGTTCACTATAATAGTATCATTCTACAAAAGGGAACATTTGAGTGTCAGATAGTATGAATGTATTCCATTATTAAAGTTTTAGTTGGTTTCTGTGAGTGTCAGTCTGCTAAATTGCTTTGCACTTGTCACATACTTTGGATGACCCTGCATGACAGATTTCTCACTTTCTACACAGGGGAAATTAAGAATGTGGTCACAGTGTGCTTTCCCTCATTACAAGTGCTTGCATTGATTTGATTTTTACTGCTTTCCATTTCTCTTTCTATTCAGAATAAACTTTACATTAACCCTCTCTGCTTAAGTCTATCTGATGTCTCTTAACTGAATGACTTTTCCTTATTCAAAACTGAAACCAGATCTATTTCTTTGTAACAAATAGTCTTGTCCTTGATTCTTTGCTTCTTTAACTAAATTTCAACAGAATTTCTTTTAACCATACCAACACGGAACAATCACAGCCCACTTCTTAGTGCCAAGAAATCATGTTTTATTATTTATCCTTCTTTAGAAAAGTAAAACCTTCTCAATGGTGTTTTCCCTTCATTCTCGCCCCCTCATACTTGGTTCCTTCATCTGTAAAATTCTTTCTACCTTAGAGTGTAATCGGTGGCTGAATATGATAACGTCCATGAAAGTGCTGTGTATTCCTTAAAGCACAAAAAAGAAGGAAGCAGCTTATAGTAATATTCACCAAATATACTTTCCATTGTTATATTTATGTAATTTTTTTTAATTTCACTTTATTATCTCATTCATGGCTCCTACGTCATTGATCCAGTTTTTCTATATCTCTGTTTCTCAAGGAAACAAATAAAAAATTTTGATCTGAGTTAAAAGTAGTGATGAAGTGAGTATAAAAGCAGCTCCCTGTTTCAAAATCCATGGGACAAAGTATTCCCCAGTTTTTGGACACTTGCATCAGACCTTCCCACATTAATTTTCCATCATGGAAATCACTCCCATCATGGTGGTTTGACTTGGTTCCAGTCAAACTGAATTGTTCATATACTATAAATATAGTCTAGGCTTCCCTTCCTCAATAAATTTATTCAATACAACATTTACTGTGTCATTATTAAGATTATTAATCTTGTCATTATTGATTACCATCTCCATTCTCAAGTCCTTTGCTGATCTGCTTTGCCAAATGTGAGCTTTTTCTTCCCAAGTCTCTAGGTCTTTGAATTTTCCTTAAGGTACTGCTCATACTCTGCCATGTATTAGTATTGTTGTTGGCTCTGTCTTCTCCCCACATTCTGATAAGTTCTATGAGGTCAGGGTCTACACTTACTTGTTTCTACATCTTCTTACAAAGTGCACCATGCCCACAGCAGGAACAATTGACATTTTGAACTGAATATAATTGAGAAACTGTTTAGAGTAGAGTACCAGAATACACCTTTCAGAAAGGATATTACAAAGTTTATAACTCAGCCAGAAAAGCTCAAGAGATTGATTGCATTAGGCCTATAGCAAAATTCTGATTGGGAGTGGAATGATATTAAGGGTTTGGTAGATATCTGAGTGACTCTCATCAGAGTGAGGAGATCTGCCGCTACCCCATGGCCACTCAGATTTGGGTGGCAGGGTTGAGCTATAGGCTTATTTCCTTCTACTCACCATGTGATCATGTGCTCACAACTGTTTCTCCCAGACATCCACTATGTAACCAATTCTGAATCTATAGATTGCAAGAGTTTTTTCCTCCAGAATGTTTTTACATTCTTTTGGTAATTAGAATAACATAGGTACAGGTCATAAATATTTCTTTGGGTAGACATTGTGAAAGACAATTTTCTTATACTGATAAAGCAATGATTTTTATTTTATCTTCCATTTTAACTAATTTATTTTCTAATGGAAAGTCCCAAAGAATTTTCCAGAACTACCTCAAACCTTTTCATTATTGATAGCTAAAGATGTCCCTCTGATTTAAGCCTACTATTGCATTTGCTTTTTGTGGATCAGACCCTAATTATTTTATGGATCTTAAAAATTACCAAGTCTTGAATATTACTTATGTGGAAATCCATACAAACAGAACCTACATCAGATTTCCAGACTGTTTGTTTCCATTATCAAGACCAGTAATAAACAGTTCTCTGCATTCTTTGAAACACAGGGGATTTGACTGTGTTTGCAAAGATGTCATCTCCTTGCCTATATTTTCTTATCTGGATAGAGGGATATCTGAGAAATAAAACCTAACTCTCACAACTAATACATAGTAATTTTATAACTTCTGCAGAGAGTACTGATCTGAAAATAATATTACTAGCATTTAAAATATTTCTGGTAGCTAAGTTCTTGAGAACACTATATTTATCATTTTTGAAATAACTGAACATATGATTTTACATCCTATACCTCTGAAAATCTAGAATTATAGGGATAAATTGTTTCATAGCTATGTTTATAATGACTCCCTAATATCTCTTGCCTGGTAGTTTGTCTATTACCTTATTAAAAATCCATACTCATAAACTTCTATGTGGAAGGTGTATTAGTATAAACTTTTTGGGAAGCAATTTGGTCATGGTTATGATGGTGATGATTAAAATGAAGTAAAAGTATAAGATCCTTTAAGAATCCCTCATAAGACTTAGGAAAAACGGGATTGAAACCACAGGATGGGCATTTTCAAAACAAAAGTATGATTCTCTCAAGTCAAGACATATCATTACATTTTTAAAAAGGTAACAGATTGAATGTAGACACAATCACATTTTTATCAATAAATATATATTTATTATATCATTATATTTATGCATGATAGATAAACTAAAAATATATAAATCAAAATACCAAGATGTTAGCAACAATTATTTTTTAAAGGTATGATCTCCATTTCATTTTTTATGTGTGCTTTTTGCATTTGCCAATATTTTCCAATCAATTAAAAAATATTTAATAAAAATTACTATAGATATTTTTATTTCACAGGTCAGAAAACTATGGTCCTGGAGGCAAGTATAGACCACCATCTGGTTTTGGAAATAAAACTTTATGAGAGCACAGGTATGCCCATTTTTTTTTTACTTAGTGTCAAAGGCTGTTTTTATACTGTAATAACATATTTGAGTAGTTGTTAAAGAGACCATATGGCCAGCAAATTCTAAAATATTAATTATCTGGTGCATTAACAAAAAACATTTTGCTTACCCTTGCTTTATATCAATTATTTCTCAACTTACCCTGTACAGCTGCAGTCCACAGCCCCTGTTACCGAGGCTTCATCTGTATTTACAGCTGCTGCCCGTGGCTGGCATCACCACCTGAGCTCCATCTCCTCTCCCTGCCCTGTCCGTCCGTGGAAAAATTGTCTTTCATGAAACCGGTCCCTGGTGCCAAAAAGGTTGGAGACCACTGCTGTATAGGATATCCCAGAGAACAGTTTATAGGCCAACATTTTCTTAAAAGCATAATCTTACTTTTATAAAGATCAAGAATGTTTCCTACGATTAAGTTGTTATATAGCCAGTTTAAATTCACAGGTGGAAGAATATGTCAACAGATGCAAAATTTTGACTCCTGTTATATTTTAGTAAGCTATTTCAACAGACATTTTTATTTAGTTAAAAATATTTTTATTACAATTCAAGCTTAAATAAGCTCTGTGTCTGTCTGTTATGATACTTTCATTTTCTGGCCTTTCTTCTGAATCCTTTTCTGAATAAAAAACAGATGGAATTCCAGAACTAGAAAAACAGTATGAATATTTGAGTTACTTGTTAAAAGTAGAAAAAAGAGAAATGTGTATAGATATCTTAAAATTAAATGAATAACCCAGAAATTTAATACCTTGCATGCACACCCTTTATGATGAAAGTTGTTGATCCATTAAGTTTGTATATAATTTGATTGTATAGTTACAATATTTGTGATTAAGCAATGTAAACACATTCTCTTTCAACAAGAGAGTTGTGCAAATATATGACACACAGCAATTCACTAAAGGTAGATCAACCTAATAAATTGAAGAGATCAAATAGAACCAGGGAAGATGTTCAATATTTTATTCATGGTCTACAACATTCTTATAGATAGACCACAAAGTTGATTAAAATTTCACGTAGACAACATGGAAAGGGAAGTTTCCTCAGTTGTGGAGTTACTTGTTCACAAGATGAAAATACATCCATTGCCCAGAAGAAGCACAAATGGTTTTACTTAGTACAAACCCATTTCTCCAGGAAGCCTCATAAAGAGGACAACTGAGTTAATGAGAGCCTCCTCCATCCATTTCATGAGATAACAAGGAGAAAAAACTTTAGAGTATCTCGTTATAAGCTGCTGATGTCACATTCATAGGATAATTCCTTTACCTATATATTTATTTTAATAAAATAATGTTCTAATGGGGAGAGCAAGTCTTTGCTACTCAGATCTACGGCAGGGATAATTGTTACAAAATGCAAAAATAAATTAATGGATTATTTTACTGCTCACAGAAGCTTCTATATATAATATTATGCATACAATATATGTATATCAAAAATATCACGTAATATGTATTTTTAATGAAAACAGACGTACATACATAATACACACATACATATATATTTTTCTCAAAATTTCTCTTTATACAATGAGTGGAAATGACCTCATAAAGTGGAAATAACATTGCTAGCAATGGATTTCTCCTACACAGAAATAGCTGATTTGATTTCTTTCTTTAATTGTGTTTTCTAAATTCTAAAAAAGTAAAGTGTTATTTCTTTAATAAGAAATACAATATTAAACTGCAATCCACCTTAATCTGTCCATTACAATAGTCTATGGAATTATTGGATTTTTCTTCCCCCCATTAAATTTATTATTAATAGATTCTTAAGAAGTTTTATTTTTCAAACACCTGTTTATAATTTGAAAGTGTAGCTGATGAGAGTTTTGAAGCCCCCTTGCCGCCTGAATAGTAGTATACTAAAATCACATGGGCAGGTTTAGAGGACATATTTAATAATTAACCTCAAATATGAGAGAAGGCATCTATGATATGATTATGATACAGCATGCCACATTTAATTTAGAATTAATATACGTGTACAGATTTATTTAAAACCCTAAATTATCTATTAAAAATTTGTGGATTTTTTTGCAACTTCCATGGTAATCAAAGAAATACAAATTAAAAAAAAACATGAAATACTACGTTTGAGGTATTAAATTACAATGTTGCATTTATTTTTTTGATGCTGATTTTAGTATTGGTGAAAGTGTGTAGGATTCCTAAAGCATGATCTTAAAACTATTATTGAACAGGAAACTTCTGCATAATAGTGGTTATATACATCAAATGCACGACCTTTTATCAAGCAATCAATTTGTAGTTTATATACAAAATAACCACAAGGATGTGGCAAGATGTATACACAAGGATAATTATCAATCAGTTCAAACAAGTAAAACACAGGAGATTTAATATAAAGAATTGGCTACACAGGTTATGTCAATTAGGGAGTTATATGGTTGACAATAGCAGGGGTCTCCAATATCCAAGATTATAGTGACAAAGGAAGAAGATTCAGAACCCAGAGACTCAGATGATTTGATAAGAGCTATAACTATGGTGAGGCTTTTCAATGGGAGCTGGAACCTCAGCAAAGATGAAGCTGGAGATATCACTCAAGGCAGAGAGAAAAATAAAGGTACCCACACTCTTTTTTCTGCCTTCTAATGTCTCCTTAATCAAATCAGCCAGAAGAAAGCTGCCAAGGAAGCCCATTCAAACAGGTGGCAGAATCTGTGTTTTAAGGTACAGGACAGATCAGGGTCAGAATGGCTAGAGGGCAAACAGGAAAGAACTAGCACATTAGCAAAATCTGTGAGTAGTTTTTAAGTCAACAATTATCCTACAGCTATGTGAGGAATAAATAATATGCAGTTGTGGAGTATTAGATATAAAAGAGCTCGTAAATGGTAGTTCTACTTGTATCTCATTGATGTGTTCTGAACTTTTTGATGCACACTTCTGTCAAGATTCTAACATGAATAGGGTGGCACACTCAAAATAGTCTAATGTGAGTAGGACTTAATTACAAAGTTAATATTTACAAATACGTCATTTTAGGAGAACCACAGAGAAACTGCAATAACTCAGGGCTGGTAATAGCAAGCTCTTACCATCCCTGTGTCCAAAGGAGAAGGGGCATGTCATATTAAAAGTCAGATATTACAGCACATCAGGAGCATATGGGCGACAGAAGGACAGAACCTTGAATAGGGTCAGCAGTCTTGAGATCGGTGTGATTATCACCAAGCTTCGAAGTCAGAAGCTTTCCATTACCTGAACCCAGCTGAAATCCATAGTTACAGAGCACCATTGATGAAATAATACAGTTCAATTTCCTGGCCCAGAGAGTAAGGCAAAGACAGATGATGAGGGAAAACAGAGGGACATAGAAGAGATAGAATGAGCAGCCATACTTAAATTAATTATTTAGTTAATCTTCATCCTAGTTCATTTCATAATATGTGTAAGTTATTCCTAATTATTTCTTTTATTTCTGTCATTTTTGTTTGTTTTCTTGAAAAATTCCAATGTCAAAATATTCTCTCAGGTCCAAATGACAATTACATTCAAGATTTTGGTCCTCCTATTTAAGTAGACCAGTAGCAATACCCATATTAAAAAGTGGTTTCCTATATCGTGCTCTGGAAGTGCCTTGCATTGAGTTCCCCAAAAAGAGACTCTAAGACCGTGATTTATGGACACGTGGTTTATTAAGGCAGTGCTCCCACAAAACAAACAGGGAAGAGAGTGGGAGAAGCAGGGCAGAAAAGAGAAATGCCTTCTGGATAGAAATGTTTATAAAATCAGTAATGCAGTTTCCTAATTGAATAAACAGTGTATAGGGGAAAATTTTTGAATATTTATTGGTGACACAAATATATTACTAAAGACTTTTTTTATTGCAACAGTTCAGAGGCTACTCAGACATGTAAAGTTATTACCTATACAGAAAGAGTTGCATTGCTTGAATTTTTGAAATTACAGAAAAAAAGAGGGGGGACTTTCAGGTCATCTTTCATTAAAAAACTGTCTTTTCTAGGCCGGGCGCGGTGGCTCACGCCTGTAATCCTAGCTCTCTGGGAGGCCGAGGTGGGCGGATCGTTCTGAGCTCGGGAGTTCGAGACCAGCCTGAGCAAGAGCGAGACCTCATCTCTACCAAAAATAGAAAGAAATT
>CAUYSK010098578.1:0-20032 GCA_963575035.1 Avahi laniger | reverse complement strand
TGCGTTAGCAGACTGTCTTGCCCTCTGTCTTAGCAGGCAACGCAGGGAAAGAAGAGAGCATCATATTTATTCCTCTGGCCTCTCCCTGTGGGAGTGCTGTGGGCTGCATCCTTCCTCCAGGAGTCACAGCCATGCCCAGTGTCCCTCCCACACAGCTCTCCTTACCACTCCAGCCTGCAGGTGTCAATGGCGCCTCCTTTCCAAGTCCTGCACTATCCCTTGTGATTTTCCGACATCCTACCTACAACATCGTAAGTCGTGTGGGTTTGCTCTGCCCAGAGGGATCAGCTGGTGAACCAGATCAATTTTCGTAGCCTTTGTCTGGCAGGCTTGGGATACTTACCTATTTCACCAGGCCATAGGACAGAAGTACAATGAAAAGATGAAGATTATGATTGGCAGTTACAGATCTCTCTTCCCTGCTTGTGCATGCAAAAAATGGCAGAGTAGAGTTTCTGGCCCAAGCTTTAAACTGGGGAATCTCATTCTAAATCAGGAGTGCTGGTCAGTACCTTCAGAGCAGTATTTCTCGTTCTCTTCTCAAAGTTATGTGTGGTGCAGGAGAGCAGACTCCTAATACAGCTCCCAAATAGGGCAGGGTGTCTCTGAATTCTTCTTGATTTGAAAAACATTTTGTTTATTTATCCAAAAAATTGCACCCAGAAATACTGGGCTCCCAGATTGTGGGGCACGTCACTGATTAGTACAAGAAAACAAATATATTAAGGAGAAGCTGTATTTTTAAACCGTCTAGTTATTTCTTTGAGACTTTAAAAAATTAAATATTTTGCATTAAAGAGATTTGAATTATGCTTATGGAACTCTGAGAACAAGTTTTTAGCATGTGTATATGTACATATCTGAGAAACATATTTCTATGTTGGTTTATAAAAGGAAACATGTCTTTGTGCAAATAATTCCTGTGAATGGGCTAATCTTCTTTGGTTAGAAGCAGATTCTTCCTTGGGCATTTATCTTTCAATACTCCAGGAGGACAAAGAATAGAAATAATTATTTTTTTGCTCACATTTTTTTTTTTTATTTTTCCTCATGGGGGTGTTATGCTCCTGACTTCTAGGACTCAGAGACCAAATTGAGCATATGATGTGCTCTGTCCTCTTTTGTAGGAAAGGCCTGGGGTTTTCTAGCTCTGCTTATACTTGGGTTTGTAAAATTTCTGTGTGGAGTTAGGAGAAATTAGAGAATTCTATTGTGGTTGCAGATCTAAGCTTCATCTTCTAATCAAATTTATTCACATTAAAAGCAGATCTTCTGATCTCTTTCTGTCTGGTTTCTGTGTCTTAGTTCTCCATTAGCTCTCCCTTCACAGTGCTGAATGGAGACTGATTAATTATTCCCTTCCCCTCTCAATAATATCATATCCACTCTTTTATATACCTAGTAATTTCTCTCTTAATATCACTTGCCTTTCCCCAAAATGCAGCGCTTTACTGGGACTCTGGTCTTTGTTTTCACTGATGCCGCTGCCTAGGGTGACCTGCCCTCTCCTCCGCTCGTCAGCTTCCACTTATCATTCAGGACTCATAGCAGTATATCCTCAGGGTATCATGAACGTGACCATGTATTTCCATGGTAACAATGTTATAATGGGACATGGTTTCTGAGTGAAAATTTAGAGTCAAATATTAACATATGATCAATAATCTGTCACAAAACAGAATGATACATAATATATAATAAACAATAATTATTTTACAATTAAAATCAGATCACCAGTTTTATAATACAGACAATAAGTTACTTTCTATATTGATTTCCTAGGACCTCAATTGACATGCATCTTCCATAAAACAGCCCATGAAAATAGATCTGTCATAACAACGACCACTTAAAATCTCAATGTCTACTATATTTATGTTAATTAAACATTAAATTAATAACTATACATTAGAGTTAATAAGCATTAACAAATTTGGGAGATTTATTGGTGGCTATTATTTTATAAAACTGCCCAGAAGAGGTTCAGTTGATATGCATATTCAGTATATATCTGTATAAGAAGTGAACCCGGTTTATGTTTCTTTCACCATCACTGAATCATCGAAGTTTGGCTCATTCTTTTAAGAAATTCACATTGTGATCAACATCAGATGGATAAATAAATTATATATTTATACAATAGTATAATATACAGAGATAAAAAGGAATGAACCCCCAGCAACACACAACGTAGGTGAATCTCATAGACATAGTGAGCCAGACAGAAAAAACTGTGTATTAAATGGCTCTGTTTATACCAAGAGTAGGCAAAACTAATTTAAAGTTATAGAAGATAGAAAATGGATCTCTCTAGGGGTGGGGTGTGGGTGGTATTGACAGGAAAGGGGATGAAGGAATCTTCTGGTGTGTTGGAAATATTCTGTATCTCTAGCTGGGTACACACTGATTTGGACACTTGAAATTTCTGCATTTTATATGTGTTTTACTCAGAGTGCAGGAATATATGTGTGTCCATTTGAAAAAAAAAAAGGAAATAGCCATTGTAATATAAAGGGCTTAAGAATCCCACAAAGGATTTTAGGTGTGAGCATGGTAGTCTTTAGAATCTGATTTTTTTTCTTCATTCTTTTTCTCCAAACACTACCAAGAGTACAGTTCTTTGTGGGGAGCGAGAGGAAGGTCCATTGTCCAATGCTGAGGTGATGGTGGACAAGTTTGCCAGAGATCACGGGTGTGAAAGAGCTGTGTCCACATAGCCTGGATGCTCACTCCTCCCACCGCCTTCCTCAGTCCTCTGGCCAACTTCTATTATAACCAGTCATGGTACATCTGGCGCTGCTTAACTTCAGCAAGAAGCGAGTTCGGTTTGGGAACAGGCAGGATTCAGGAGAAGGTGGGCAGCTGGAAGCAGCCAAGTCACACTGCTGAACTATCTGTTGGGATGCTGGCGGCACGACCAGCGCCACCTCCACAGGCAGCTGAGCACTGCTGGCGGCACCCCCAATCTCACCACACTCCAGAGCCAGTCGCTGGAACACGGCGCCTCTGCCTTCGCTGTTAGGAACTCTCAGCTCCTCCAGAGGCATGGCCCTGAGTGGGAGCGCCTGAGCAGCCGAGGCGGGGTCCTGTGTTCTGTGGGGGCTGCTCCCATCATGTAGAGATTCAGCCAAGACTCACTGAATGGAAGGTTCCCCCAAATAGGAGGACAAGTATTCTTATCCTCCAAGTTTCTGCCTGAATTTCACTTCCTGATGGAAGAAATCCAGTTTGATTTCTTTTGTTATTAAAAGCTTTCATTTTTGGAAACTTTTGCTTGGGGCTTTCAGGCCATATGTGTAAATACACCCAAATACACCCAAGGACAGGCTTGTGATTGGGAATTGCCAGAGGAGATGGTTCTGCATTGCCTGCTTCCTCTGGAGTCGTGGCTGAAAAGAGCTGCATTCTGCCCATGTACCCTCCTAGGGCCAGTGTTTCTACTTCACTCACTGGGAACGAAGCCTGCTTGGGCCCAGGCTTTGCCATTAGTCCCTCAGGTATGGACCCTGGCTCTTGGCAGGTTCCCCAGGGCAAGGGCAGGCTCCAGCCTTACTTTTCTCACATGATTCCTGCTTTCTTGTATCTTTTGCCCAAGGAACTTCCTTTCCTGGCAGCTTAGTCATGCACCCAAATTATGCTTTTTATTTTCTTTAAATCTTGCACTTTAATGCATGCTCAACTAGAAGAAGTTTTTCTGAGTTTCAAACCTTTCTCTTTGGCCAGAAATGGCTGCCATGAATAAATGAGTGAATGAAAGAAAGGAGTTTTATTTAATACTCTAGTGAACAGAGATAATGACTTTTGTCTCTTGTCTGTCCTTAGCTATTGCTTTACATTTGCTGAAAATCGTAAGAGAGTGGAAAAAGCATTGAGTAAAAAAGTCTTCATGCTAAAAGAGGAGGCCATTTTCTCATAATATTAACATCTTCTTAGCACGTTCAAAATTGAAACTGGAAGGGATTCTCTGAGTAGAGGAGATATTGGACCGATGAGCAGACTCCTGACTGGAGATTCTCCGTGCCTCGCCCTGGGCCTGGGGCCCTCCCAACAGCACGCAGGCCTCTGAGGGTTGTTTTTTCCTCTCAACACAGCACAAATGACTCCTGCAGGAAGGCTTCCAAATGAGACTTCCAAAACGATTGCCCTAAAGGCTAGGGAGTACCTCCCCCATCTGGCAGGATGCTTAAAGTTTACTCTTTGGAGACTTTGAACCAGAGGAGCCCTGGACCAGGCACAGCCATGGGCAGGGGGACTGAACTGAAAAGATAGGGAAAAGACAGGAAAGAACTGGGAGCACTGAGAAAGCATTTGACTTTAGTTTTCCCATCATCAATTCCCAGAAGGAAAATTAGAGGAGCTAATGCTTTCCCCCATTTCACGGTGATGAAACAGGTGACACGGGATTGAGGCTCCCCTTGTGAATAATTTAGCAAGCAAATAGCATTGCACGAAAAGAGAGGGCAGGTCTCCCAGCTCCCAGAGGTTAGTACAGAGTAGTTTCACTGTCCTAAGAATCCTCTGTGCTCTGCCACTTTCTCTTTAATAGGGATTTTATAGTGGCTGAACAAGTTGAGAGCCCTAAATAATACATGTAATAGTCATTTGTATGAAGTTCATAAGGAGATGGGAAAAAAAAGTAGAAAAAAAAGTAGAAGTAACATTTATCCAGCACATGCTATGCACCAGGCAGTGTCAGGCACTGAGACTGTCTAGTCAGAGCTTTGGAGATGGGGAGTGGAAAGCAGCTCAGAGAAATAATGGTCTTGCCTAAGAACTTCTGAAGGTCTGAGCCATGAAAAGATTATTGTGCCCTAAATAACAAGACCCACATGATTTAAAATTATATTTTTCAAGATAATAAAAACTAACCTAAAGATAAAATATCTTATTCCTAGGTTTTTCCCCATTAAACAATTATGGAGATGATGATAATTCAAGCTAAACCTTCTCACATTTTTTTTTGTCTCTTCCTTTTTGGTCTTCAAAAATGCATGCTTCGGACAAGGACTTTTCAAACTGTGGGTTACAATTCAAATGTGGACCATGGCAGCAACTCCCTAGCAACACTGAGACATCAGCAACAAGGGGAAGCCTGCAGCTCTGAATATGACCATCTGATCCAGGGGCCACTCCAGGCTCAGCCCCTGGAGGTGAGGCCTGTGTGATGAGTGAGCAGAACACTTGAGAACATGCACTCTGCAATTGCATGTGCAAGAGACATGATTTTGCTGAGTGTCGGCACGCAGAGCTAGCAGGATAGAAGCCCTTGAGAGGCAGAGTAAGGACACAACAGTTTCAGGCAGCTGGCTCTGATCAGAAAGTGTCTGCAGTTACAGTCTTGGAGTTTTTGTGCTAAGAGCAGAAGATAATTCTCTCAATACAGCAATCCCCCTTATCTACAGGGAATACATTCAGGGAGGCCTGAAATCACAGATAGTACTGAACCCTATATATACTATGTTTTTGCCTATACATACGTACATATGATAAAGTTTTAATTTATAAAGTAGGCAAAGCAAAAGATTAACAACAATAAATAACAAAATAGAACAATTATAACAATGTACAGTAATAAAAGTTAAGTGAGTCTCTTTCTCAAAATATCTTATTGTGCTGTGCTCACCTACTTTCTGACCTCAGTTGACTATGGGTAACTGAAAGTGAAACCTCGGATAGGAAGGGAGTGCTGTAACTTGTCAGGCTGTGGGCCAGAACACTGGTGATTACAGGGAAGTTTGCCCTTAAGTAGGCCCTTGCTGGTGGAGGATGCAGACGTCGAACTTCACCTGGGACTGGTACCAGGCTGCTCTCCCTGGGTTGTCCCTGAGTGGGTGGATCCCTGTGGTTTTATGTTGCTCTGTCATTGAGGTGAGGGAGGTGGTGGGGAGGGGGTATACTTTGGGGCCAGGCTATCCATTTAATTGACATGGTATTTGGCTTGATTTTTAAAAAAATGCATTGAGGGTTTTCACTTTGTTGTTTGGGGTGGGATTAGAGATACAAGACTCAGCTAGGACTGCTTCCCTTCATAGTACTCTTTGTCCCAGAGATGTTTAGCGCTGGCCCCTGATTAATTTCCCCAAATTGCCCTGCATTTGGTACAAACTTTGTCTCCCTGGCCTGGTCTTTTCCCAAAGTGTTTCAATCTCATTGTTAGAATTTTCTTTCATAAACAAAAGTCTTCTGAAAAAGATAGGGAAAGTATGGCAGGGTAGAATTTTGGAAAGATAATGAACTTTGACATTTGGAGACAAAAGACTCCCACTGGAGTGATAGAAGTTATATATGCCCCAGGTTTTTTTTTTTTGCAAAATAGGAAAATAATACACTCTTCCAGGATTGTGAGCATTGATTGAAAAATGGCATGCATTGGATTTAAAATGTATAGTGTAGTACCAGTGTTAGCTCTTGTTTTAAATGTGGGCCACATCGGTGTTGACCTGTGGGTTTGCACTTGCTCAGTCAGGATAATAGGGGAGGCAGAAGCATGTAGAAATACATCCTCAGGGTTGGATACTAATATTTTGGGTAGGATGTGAGACTGTGCAGTGAAGTGTACACCTTCCCTGAGCATATGGAAAAAGCTGTCTTTCAAGGGAAGGAGTTGGGGGAAGACAGTGGAAGGAGGGACCTGAGGAAGTTATTGTTAAGAAAGCATTGAAATTTGAAATGCATGTTCATGGCAAAACCATTAGGTCAATGCATAGAGAGATTACAAAGTCAAGGAAAAGGGATTATCATTGACTATGAATTTGGTCACTAGAGTAAGACAGTTTGGATTTGCTTTCTGGGGCTGTCACTTCTGTTAATTCTAGAAAGTTGCCTATCTCTATAAATTTTAGTTTTCTCATTTGTAAATTTAGTATAATAATAGAACTTATTTCACCAAGAATTAGATAAGATAAAGTATACAAACATTTAGTACAGTATATGGCTTATATTAAGCATCCAATTATATTAACTATTGACATTATTACTATTAATTTGAAAAAACTTGACTCTTAATATTTACTTGTTATTAGCACTTGTCAAAATTATATCTCATTAATTGAGGCGACCAGTAGGAAGAAAAAGAAGCTGGTTCTAAGAGCATTTGAAGGATGGGGACACACAAACGTGATTTTATATTTTATATTAGTATCTATAAAGTCAAACGCATACATGTACGTAGTTAGAAAAAGGATGCTGAAATAAGAATGCATGTTAGATATAGGTCAATGTCCTACAGGGAAATAAAATCATATTCCTTTTAGGGTTAACCCCTCTATTAAGCTATACAGATTATAATGACTTATGAATTTATGCAAAATTCTCACCTTGTATGGTTATAAAATGTCTGCCTCTTTATCAGTTGTGAATTGTTAGTCAAATATCCTATGATATTCTCCAAGAGTGTCAGATTGGAGTCAATCAGGTATTTTGGAAAATGATCTAACTTGATATCCAAGAATCAATCATCTATTTACATTTTTCCATGTTTGGAATAAATTGTTCTTTAACATTATTAAAGGAATTTTTTTGAAGGGACAACCTGGAAAATACTGTGCACAAATGTGAGAATTGATTATAGGAGCTGGGGGAATAGGGAAGGGAGAGAAAGAAGGGAGAGGAAGGACTGATTAGGGCAGTGGGGTGGGGTGGGTGTTTGAGGTCAGTATATATAAGGAACATCTGGACAGAACCAGGGCAGAGGGAGGACTGAGAAGGATAATTTTCTCCTGGATTCCCAGGAGTATGTGCTCTGAATAGAGGAGGGAAAGAAACCTTCTGTACCTCTGATGAAAGTCTCCTTCTTCTATCACAAGTTACAGGAAGCCATGGGAGATGAATGCAGTATCACGGCAGACACTCATGTGGCTTCTAAGAGAAGGACTGTCCTCACACAGAGAGACAGACAGAAGAATATCGGAGGGCGCCCTTAGGAATGGTTGGAATGCATCAGAGAGGATGCCTCAGAGTAGGGATAGAGAATTGGAAAGAAAGCCCTGGGGAAAAGCCCTCTCGCTCCACCTGTGGTTTAGTAAACCTCCAGAGGGCTTGGCTTCTCTCCTATATTGCCATCCCATCAGGTGGATTATTAGCCCAAGATAAATAGATAAATAATCTGATCCACAACAAAACTGTCTCCTCAGTGTTTTCCTCCTGTTCCTCAGGCTGTAGACCAGGGGATTCAGCACAGGGATTACCGTGGTGTAGAACAGAGACCACCTTCTCCAGGGTTAGGGAACTGGCCATGGAAGATTTTAAGCACACGATGCAGTTGATCTATAGAACATCCCCACAGCTGCAAGGTGGGAGCTGCAGGTGCTGAGGGCTTTGGACCTGTCCTCTGTGGTGCTGATGTGGAGGATGAAAGAGTAGGAAACAAAGATTGTTAAGCTGGTCACTATGATGTTGAATCCAGCCAAAAGGAAGACTGTCATCATAGGTGCTAGAGTGGGAGAGCTTCACGAGAGCGAGGATGTCACAGAAGTAGTGATTGATGAGGAGCTCACAGTAGGGCTGCTCTAACATGAGGCCAGTCTTTACTGTGGAGTCAGTGAGTCCTGTGGTGTAGGCCATGGCCACCAGCAGGGAGCAGATGGGATGAGACATGATGTTGTAAAGCAAAGGGCGGCAGATGGCGACATAGCGGTAGTAGGCCATCATTGTCAGCATGTAACACTCAACAATGACAAAAGGAAGGAAGGAGTAGAGCTGTGACATGCACTCTGCACAGGAGATGGTGTTATTTTCTGATACAAAGTTCACCAGCATTTTAGGGGCAATGACAGAAGAGTAGCAGAGATCCAAGAGTGACAAATGTCTGAGGAAGTAGTACATGGGGGTGTGAAGCTGAGAGTTCAGACAAATAAGGGTGATCATGCCCAAGTTCCCCAGTATGGTGATAAAGTAGATCCTGAGGAAGAGGAGGAAGAGAGGGGGCTGAAGGTCTGGTGGTTTGTTAATCCCCCTAGAATGAACTCTGTCAATATAGAGTGATTTTCTGCAGCCATTCTCCACTGGGTAGGATTCTGTAGGGATGGGAGACCAGAGCCCTGTAAAAGGTCATACGTGCATTTGACTGTTGAAGCCAGGCATGACCATCTTGCCCTTGCTTAGCAGCCCTGGGTTCATTCTTTTCAATTGAACCAACCAGGTTCTTCTTGATTCCAGAAATCAAGAATATTAGAGGAAAAGGGGTAAAGACCTGGAGCCTTTACCTCTCATAATAGTGACTCTCAGCCTTGGTTGCACATTGGAATCACCCGGGGAGACTTAGAAGTTACTGCTGGGGCTTAAAAGTTAAGTTCATGTCAAAGTTTCTGATTTAATAGAGTTGTAGCATGGCCTGCAAATCAGAATTTATAAAGAGCTTCAGGTGATTTAACTATGCAGCCAAAGTTGAGAATTTTTGGGATTCAACTTTTCAAATATTATAAGAGGTAAAAAACCAGCCTGTGTTGTTAGTGGAGTTTGCTAATGTACTTTACTTCAGATATTATTTTTCTCTTTTCATCTGGCCTCAAATATAAGCCAGGGTATAAGAAAAAAAACCTACATAATTCCAAATCCAGTAATGGCAGTGTGTTGTGGTTGACAGAACCTGGCATGTGTATTTAGAGGACTAGCCATTGGATCTCAGTTTTATCTTTTAAACAGTGACAAGTCAATTTCCTTATCTGTATAATAAAAAGAGAAATCATAAATTCAAGGTTATTTTAACTGTAGTATAAGACAATACATATGGAAATATTTTTCACATTTTAATATGCTGTTCAAATGTGGGTTGTCATCCAGGCATTTGGATTTATATTTAATTTTCCCCTGAATTTGTAGCTTTTTTGTCCAGTGGGGTAGGAGCCTCCACAAATTTGGGGGGAAGTTAGATAACAACTAAAGTAGGGGGCATAAATTGGGTAAAAGCATTGTTTTTTTAACATGAACCTCATTTTAGGAAAAATCGGAAGATGTCAGCATTAATGGAGCTTGGGTAAAAGCAGTCAGCTATTAAGAGGATCATAGAAGAACTTCCTTGTTCTAGATACATCTATAATATCTTTGCTGTGAGCCGGATGTCCTCAAAGAACAGTTTCCAAAAAGGCTGCACTATTTTAATCATCTTCCATTCACCCCATTTGAGAGGGAGGGATTCCCAGCTCGTTGTTATCAGGATAGCTGAACACAGAACACCTGGCATGGACAGATGAGTCCACACAGTTTATTATTCATATATAGTCACAACCAGGGGAGGAGAACACAACATCATGCAGGGCTACACAGGGGGTGCACTCAGAAACAGAGTGAATATCCAGGAGCTGTGGGAAGTAGGCTTTCTAGTACTAAGGGGGTGCAGTGCTCCTGGTTTTCATGGGAGGATACAATTGGCTTAGTTGAATAATTCTGTGGACGTCGGGGAACTGAAATTCTGGAATACTCTGGGATAAGCAGCATCTCTGCCTGGTCCCCATGATAAGGTGGGTTGTTTGGCTGAGTCGTCTCATCAGTGGGACCAGAGTGGGAAAGGCAACTTAACACTTAGGCCATTTGGGGCCCTACTGATTTCCCCCACATGCAGGTATCACATAATGTTGGGCCTTAATTTTAGGCCTTAGACCACGTGCACACATTCACAAAAAGTCACATATGTCCTTGAATTTATCCAAAGCTATGCATATATATTTGCATATATATTGAGAATTAAATAAAAAGATAAAAAAGAAAGATGTAGCTCTCTGATTATCTATGCCAAATAAATAGTTTTGCTTTGCATATGGTAGCCAACTAACTAAAGATTGACAAGCTTTTTTTTTTTTTTTTAAATCATACCTGGTAAATCAAGTTTTGATTCAAAATCAATGTCCATGATTCTGGGCTGGATATAAAGGTCTTACTCAAGAACAAGAGACCGTGTCAATTTTGGTTGTTAATTTTGCATCTTGAAGAGTTGGTATAATTAAGCTAGGGACATAATTTAATTTGCATATAACATAGGAAATGAGGAAAATCTTCTCTTCTACCTTCAGTGGCCAGAGCAGCCCAGACAACATTAATCTCAGATGAGGACTAGGACTAGTGGATCTGAAAACAGAATATGGAGCTTTCACAGATTATGTTTGCATGGGGAACACACCTGGCTTCCCCTCCTTTGTGTGCTCTTGATGTTGGAGTCTCTAGGCTTCTGTCTACCCTTGGCCTTCTCATTCTACTTGGGCTTCCTGAATAATATCAACATTTTTCATTGCTTTTTCTTCCCTCTATTTTTATGCTGTTGATTTCCATGTATGTATACGTGTGTGTGTGTGTATAGTTTTCAACTTTTAGTGTCAATCTATTTATAATGCATAGAAGACATATAATTGACAGACATTATAGGTAGATGCCAAAATTACCTGGAAAGAAATGAAGGCAATTAAACAAAAAAGCACATTAAATTTGGGTGTGTAGATATAATTATCATTTTGTTTTTGTGACTTCTCCTGATAACTTATTTTTAATTCTTCTTTGCTATTTAATGAATAGAAGACAAACACATATATGCACACACGTGCTGAAACTTCCTTCTGAAAAATACTTTGATAGAAGTGAACTGGACGCTCTTGTTGAGTAATAAACAAGGAGCTAAGGATCATAGATTTCTGGAAAAGGCGGATGATTGGGTTAGATGATAAATGAGATCATTTTAATCCACCAGATATTGATTTTAAAATATGAGTAGGCAAAAAAGGATGAATGTGAGTGAAAAAGACATCTTCCATCAAATCTGGAGGATTATATGTAATATAGAGATTCAGAATGGGTAAAAGTTGGAAGACAGATGTCCTTAGGTGTTTGCATAGTTTAAAATCTGCCTTTAAATTTTATTTCTGAATGTAGACTCTTATTACATTCTCAAAACAAAAACAGAAAGGAATAGGAAAAATTAAGAAAAATACTCTCGAAAACTAAAAATGGTATAGCCAAAATAAAAATTAAGTTTAAATAGAAGAATTGAAAGATAAAGTTGAGAAAATCTATGATAAAGAAAAACAAAAAGACAAAGAGATAGAAAGGTAGGAAGGCAAGATCATCATTTGAATAATAAAACTTTATGAAAGAAATGTTTACCAAATTTAACCTTAACAAAAATAAGTTTGAGGATAATATGTTCTAGGGGAATATGTTTGAGTGAAATATGTTATTGAACTTGAGAAATTAATAACACTAATAACATTGAGCACTCACTCTGTGATAGGCATATGATCTTATCCCTTTCTCTGCCCCACATTCTCCTCCAGTTCATTAAAAATCAATCTACTTACCGATATTGTGATTATGTGAAAGGAAAAACAGGCACATGTATTAAAAATACATGCTGAAGTATCTTTGTTTGAAATAACATTGTATTTGGGATTTGTTTTAAAATAATTAGGCCACAAATTATGTAGAAATATATAAAAGAAGATTGTTAAAATGAGGATAGCTGTTGACTTTGGATGATAGATATATGGAGGTTTATTGCAATGTAGTATAAGTTTTGTGTATGTTAAGAAAATGTCCCTAATAAGAAATAAAAAGGCAACTAATGCTAAATACTCAAAAGAAGTGACTTTTATAAATCTGTCATCTGGCACATTGAATTGGCATCTGAAAAAGTATCTTCCCAGAGGATATGGTGACTGATTGGATTGTACAAGGTGAGAAAGAAGGAGAAATACATTCAAATTCTGGGCTTAGAAAGTTATGTCTTCCTAAGGCAGAGAAGATAGGAGAAGGAGAATATCTTAGGGAGAAGATAATGTATTCCACATGGTTAAGTGTTAGGTGCCTGTGAGATCTTCAAGTGGAAATGCCTGATAGTCTGTTGATGATATAGGATGTAAGTCTGAGCTAGACATATACATTTGGAAGCTATTAATTGTATAGTATGAACTAATCTCAGCCAGTATGGATTTACAACATGTTTAGCTCCAGAGCTTCCTGGGGCGCGGTATTGACCATTGGCCAATATTATGAAATATATTTATTAAAGATAAATGCTATTCTATAATCCTGGGTCCATGAGCTGTTTGAGGGGCAGGAAATACAAGCTTTCTGACATTGTCTAGAAATAGTCATTGGATTATAATAATTCAATAATAAAAATAATTGCACCTGGTTTTAGCAGAGCCTAGGGGGTTTCAACAGTTCAGGTTGGTCATATAGGTAAACTGCCTACATAACAAGCTGGTTGTAAGAATAGCAGACTGTGGTCTTCGTACTGAAAAGCTTTCCATATATGTTGGTGGTGGTTCAAGACAAGCAACCTCGTAGTGAAATGGCACAAAAGCCTGCTCTGGAGATCTCTGGATCCCTCTCAATGCATATCTTTTTTCTACTGTTGCTGCATTGTATATTTTACCTATTCTGTGAATACAAATGGCTTAAGTCTTGTAAGTCTTTTCAGCAAGTGAATAATTAAGGTGATTAGCCTGTAATAAACACACAATAGATGATATTCAAACCATAAGAGTGAATGGAATTACTCTAGGAAATTCCATGAGATGTGGAGATAAGAAAGGTGAGGTTGGAAATTTGAGGACCTTCAATATTTAATAATGGACAGAGAAGAAGCCATTTGATGTGATGTATATAACATCAGAAGGTATATATGTCAGATTTGATATTTCTGTTTATAGAAGAGGAAATCTCAGATTAGAAAACATTTGACTTTTCCAAGGCCATACAACTAGATCGTTAGACACGTAAGCCTAACTTCTTCAGCTACATCACATTGTCTCTTGGTTAAAACTAGTCTTTAGAAAAAGTTCCCTAGAGAAAGCTTTTTAAAAAGTATGTAGAAATTTTACAGAGAGGTTTTGTGACTTTCCTGACCTGTAGAAATGTTTAAAAATAGCACCTCCACCATCCTGTAATTAGGATTTCTGAGACATCTCTGTCCAACAAGGAAAGTCTGCTGCTTTCTACAAGATTAGTAATTTACAATTTTTAAAATCAATTGATATCCCTACTAATGCCTAGAATAACCTCCCCTTCATCAAATTGCCTTTAAATAAGGCTATGCCATCTCCTTGCATTTTCCTTCTCTAGCACAGTATGAGAACATGATGTGTCTTTAACACACCTTGAAACCTTGTATTATTTTACATTGCTAGTGCTAGTGAAGCTTTTTATAGCACGTATATTCCTGAGATGAATGTCATTTAAAAATGGATTCCTATTTTAAGATCCCCAAACTGTGGGCTATGATGAAACTGAGCTCTGGGCAGCTCCTAACTTCAGAAGCCTTTGCAGCTCTTTGTGTCATGAGTAGCTTTCCTTTCTCAGTCCTCAAAATATCAGGAAATTCCTTTTAATCTGTAAATATCTTGATCCTGGGAGTCACACCCAATAGGCACACACCATCTAGCATCACTGTCAGTTCAGTGTCAAAATTAACATATTTAAAATGTCAAAAATACTTATGGCAAAACCGACTATGTACAATTTACATTATTTATGTATTTTTTGGAAATGAGTTTACCACATAGCTATTCATAGAAAACCTCCAACAAATTCATTTAGTATTTGAAAAAAATAAAAGTGTCCCTGTATCCTTGAATTTCTCATTTTTCAAATTTGGTCTTTTATTGAGCCATATTCATATTTCTTACTATTGAAATTAGTAAATATTAATGAAAGTATATGCATTTATCATTGTGTTCAGTACTGGGTGTGTAAGTTAAACAGTATTTGAACATATAATCTTTTTTTCTTTTTAAATTGTTTAAATTGACAAATAATAATTGACATATTAATGGGTACATAGTGATGTTTTAATACATATAATGTATAGAAATCAGATCAGGGTAATTAGCCTATCCATCATCTCAAATATTTATCATTTCTTTGTGTTGGGAATGGTCAATATACTTCTTCTAGTTTGAAACTACATAATATACAATTGTTAACTATATTCATCCCACGGTGGTGTAGAAACACTAGAATTTATTCCTTCTATCTAGCTGTAATTATGTATCCTTTAACAAATCCCTATCCCTCCCTTCCTCCTACCCTTCCCAGCCTCTAATATCCCCTGCTCTACTTTTTACTTCTATGAGATCAATTCTTTTTTAGCTTCCACATTATCAGTGAGAACATGTGGTGTTTAACTTTCTGTTCCTGGATTATTTCACTTAACATAATGTCCTCCAGTTCCATCCATGTTGCCACGAATGACAGGATTTCATTCTTTTCTTACTGCCGAATGGTATTTCATTTGTGTATATATACCACATTTTCTTTATCCATTCATCTGTTGTTGGACACCTAGGTTGATTCCATATCTTAGCTATCACGAATAGTGCTGCAGTAAACACAGTGGTGCAGGAGATATCTCTCCTATATAAAGATTTCCTTCCCTTTGGGTAGATTCCCTGTAGTGGGATTGTTGGATCATATGGTAGTTCTAGTTGTAGTTTTTTGATGAACCTGCATATAATTCAGGTGGCTATACTACTAGTTTATATTACCACCAACAGTGTATGTATGAGTCCCCATTTTTCTACATCCTCACCAGCATTTGTCTTTTTTTTTTCTTTTTTGATAATAGCCATCCTAACTGGGGTGAGATGATACCTCATTGTGGTTTTGATTTACAGTTCCCTGATTAGTGATGTTGGACATTTTTTTTTTTTGTATTTGTTGACCATTTGTATGTCTTCTTTTGAGAAATAGCTGTTCAGTTCATTTGTCCATTTTTTTAAATTGGATTTTTTTTTGTTGCTGTTGAGATGTTTGAGTTACTTGTATATTCTGGATATTAATTCCCCATCAGATGAGTAGTTCATAAATATCTTCTCCCATTCTGTAGGTTGTTTTTCACTTTGTTGATTGTTTCCTTTGATGTTCAGAAACTTTTTAGCTTGATATAATCCCATTTGTTCATTTTTGCTTTTGTTGCCTGTGCTTTTGAGGTCTTTCATAAAATCTTTTCCCAGAACAATGTCCTGAAGCATTTCCCCTGTGTTTTCTTCTAGTAGTTTTATTGTTTCAGGTCTTACATTTAGATCTTTGATCTATTTTGAATTGATCTTTGTATAGGGTGAGAGATGGGAATCTAGCTTCATTCTTCTGCATATGGATATAGTTTTCCCACCATCATCTATTTATGAGACTGTCCTTTCCCCAGTGAGCATTCTTGGCATCTTTGTCAAAAATCAGTTGGTTGTAAATATATGGACTAATTTCTGGGTTCTCTGTTCCATTGTCTTGGTCTGTGTGTCTATATTTATGCCAGTACCATGCTGTTTTGTTAGTACAGCATTATAGCATAGTGTGAGGTCTGGTAGTGTGATTCCTCCAGCTTTGTTCCCTTTGCTCTGGATTGCTTTGTCAATTTGGGGTCTTTTGTGGTTCCATACAAATTGTAGAATTTTTTTTTATTTCTTTGAAGAATGTCATTGGTATTTTGATAGGGATTACATTGAATCTGTAGATTTCTTTGGGTAGTATGATCATTTTAATAATATTAATTCTTCCTATTCATGAGCATGAGGTATATTTGCATTTGTTTGTATCTTCTGCAATTTCTTTCTTCAGTGTTTTGTAGTTTTCCTTGTAGAGGTCTTTCACCTCCTTGGTTAAATATATTCTTAGGTATTTTTTGTGGCTATTATGAATTGGATTGCCTTCTCGATTTCTTTTTCAACTAGTTCATTGTTTGTGGATATAAACAGAATAAATTTTCATATATTAATTTTGTATCCTGCAACTTTAATGAATTTGTTTAACAGTTCTGAGAGCTTTTTCATAGAGTCTTTAGGTTTTTCTATTTATAAGATCATTTTGTCTATAAACTGGGACAATTTGATTTCCTCTTTTCCAATTTGTATGCCTTTTCTTTATTTTTTTTATTTTAGCATATTATTGGGGTACAAATGTTCAGATTACATATATTGTCTTTGCCTCACTCAAATCAGAGTTTCAAGCATGTCTATCCCCTAGATGGTGTGCACTGCACCCATTAGGTGTGAATATACCCATCCTCTCTTCCTCCCTCCTACCTGCCCAAAACCCAAAGAATGCTATTATTATATGTGCACATAAGTGTTGATCAGTTAATACCAACTTGATGGTGAGTACATGTGGTGCTTCTTTTTCCATTCTTGTGATGCTTCACTTAGTAGAATGCATATGTCCTTTATTTCTTTTTCTTGTCTAATTGCTCTGGCTAGGACTTCTGGTACTATATTGAGTAAGAGAGGTAAGAGTGGGCATCCTTCTCTTATTCCTTTTTCATTTTTGATCTTATTTATTTGAGTGTTCTCTTTTATTTTTAAACTTAGTATAGCTAATGGTTTGCTGATTTTTTTTTTTTCAGAGATGAATTCTTGCTCTGTCACTCAGGCCCCAGGCTGGAGTGTAGTGGCAAGATCATAGCTCACTGCAGCCTTGAATTTCTGGTCTCAAGGAATCCTCCTGCCTCAGTCTCTTGAGTAGCTAGGACTACAGGCATGTGCCACCATATCTGGTTAATCTTTTTTCTATTTTTTGTAGAAATGGGGTCTTACTATGTTTCTCAGGCTGCTCTTGAACTTCTAGCCTCAAGAAATCATCCTGTCTCAGTCTCCTAAAGTGATGGGATTATAAGCATGAGCCACCACACCCAGCTTGATTTGTTGATTTTGTTTTTCTTTTCAAAAAGTTAGCTTTTTGTTTCATTGATCTTTTGTATTTTTTTTTAGTCTCAATTTTGTTTATTTCTGCTCTGATCTTTAAAATTTCTTTTCTTCTACTAATTTTGGATTTTGTTTATTCTTGCTTTTCTGATTTCTTGAGGTGCATTGTTAGGTTGTTTATTTGACATCTTTCTACTTTTTTGATTCAGGTGCATGTTGTTTAATTTCCATGTAATTGTATAGTTTCAAATGTTCCTCTCGTTATTCCATTATGGTCAGATAAGATACTTGATAAGATTTTCTAAAAAAAAATTTTTGAAACTTGTTTGTGTCCTAACATATGGTCAATCCTGGAGAGTGTTCCACATGTTGATGAAAAGAATGTATATTGGGCAGTTATTGAAAGAAATGTTCTGTAAATGTCTGTTAGGTCCGTTTGGTCTATGGTACAGTTTAAATTCAGTATTTCTTTGTTGATTTTCTGTCTATATTATCTGTCCAGCTCTGAGAGTGAGGTGTTGGAGTTCCCAATTATTACTGTATTGGGGACTATCTCTCCTTTTGGAGATAATAATATTTATTTTATATATCTGGATGCTTCATTGTTGGGTGTATATGTATTTACAGCTATATTCTCTTGCTGAATTTTTCTCTTTATCATTATATTATGCCATTTTTGTCTCTTTTCACAGCTTTTAACTTGAAGTCCGTTTTATTTAAAGACACACATAGATAGTCTTGCTCACTTTTGATTTTCATTTGCATGGAATATCTTTTTCTATCTTTTCTCCTTCAGTCTGTGTGTCTTTTTGCATAAGGTGAGTTTCTTGCAGACAGCATATAGTTGGTTCTTATTTTTGTTATCTACTCAGACATTCTGTATCTTTTAAATGTGGAATTTATTAATAATTCACTCACATTCAAGATTATTATTGAAAGGTGAAGACTTACTCCTATTAGTTTATTGACTGCTTTCTGGTTGTTTTATATATTCTTTGTTTCTTAGTTCCTTTCTTATTGTTTATTTTTGCAGTTGGGTGGTTTTCTGTAGTGATAAGATTTGATTCCCTTCTCTTCCTCTTCTGTGTATTGACTCTCTCTGTGAGTTTTATAGTTTCATATATTTTCATGGTGGTGGTTATCATCTTTTCACTTCCAGATATACAACTCTCTTGAGCATTTCTTGCAAGAGTGGTCTAGTGGTAATGAATTTCCTAAGTTTTTTGCTCATCTGTGAAAGATTTTATTTCTCCTTCATTTCCAAAGGATAGATTTGCTGGGTATAAAATTCTTTGCTGGTGTATTTTTTCTTTCAGTGCTTTGAAAATATCATCCCATTCTCGTTTGGCTTGTCAGGTTTCTGCTGAAAAATGCACTGTTAGTTTACTGGGGATTCCCTTATATGTGACTTAACACTTTTCTCTTGCTGCTTTCACAATTCTTTCTTTGACTTTTGACAATTTGACTGTAATTTGCATTGGAGAGCACCTGTTTTGGTTGAATCTATTTGAAAAGTTCTTTGAGCTTTCTGGACCTGGATGTCCATCTCTATCCCAATACTTGGGAAGTTTTCTTCTATTTTATTGAATACATTTCCTCACCTTTTCCCTTCTCTTCTCCTTCTAGAATGCCCATAGTATGAATACTTGTTTGTTTACTTGTGTCCTATGATCCTGTAGGTTTTCTTTGTTCTTTTTTTTCTTTTGTCTGCCTATGTTATTTCAGAAGACCTGTCTTCAAGTCCAGAAATTCTTTTTTCTGATTTGTCTAATCCGTTGTTGAAGTTTTTGATTATATTTTTTATTTTATTCTCTGAATTCTTCAGTTCTAGGATTTCTGTTTGATTCTCTCTTTTTTTTTTTATTTCAGCATATTACGGGGTTACAGATGATTAGGTTACATATGATGCCCTTGCCCCCCCCGCCCCCCAAATCCAAGCTTCAAGTGTGTCCATTCCCCGGGAGGTGTGCATTGCACTCATTGTTTGTGCATATGCCCGTCCCCTCCTCTCCCCTCCCCCCTTCCCCTGTCCGACATCCAATAAATGTTATTCTTATATGTGTACTTAAGTGTTGATAAGCTAATACCAATTTGATGGTGAGTACATGTGGTGCTTGTTTTTCCATTCTTGGTATACCTATCTTAGTAGAATGTGTTCCAGTGCTTTCCAGGAGAATACAAGAGGTGCTATATCACCATTGTTTCTTAAATCAGAATAGTACTCCATGGTATACATATATCACAGTTTACTAATCCACTCATGTATTGATGGACATTTGGGTTATTTCCACATCTTTGCAATTGTGAATTGTGCTGCTGTGAACATTTGAATGCAGGTGTCTTTTTCATAGAACAACTTTTGTTCTTTTGAGTAGATGCCCAGTAATGGGATTGCTGGGTCAAATGGTAGTTCT
>CAUYSK010098576.1:0-18442 GCA_963575035.1 Avahi laniger | reverse complement strand
AAGGAAGAGGGGGTGGCAGAGGGATGGGGTGGAGGAGAGGGGGAGAGAGATGGAGTTTTGTCTCTGCGCTCTGCAAACAGGGTTACAGAATCGGAGTTATAAGCTTTGGATGTGAACGCACCAGGTTCGTTGCCGACTGCGCAACAAGTCAGTACACGGAAACGCCATGTGGCAGCAGAGAAAGAGGTTTAATCATAAGGCAGCCAAACAAGGAAACGGGAGGTAACCTCAAATCCACCTCCCTGAGGAGTTTGGGGCTTGGGACTTTAACGGGTTTGGCCGAGCAGTGGGCTGAGGTGTGCAGATGGTTGATTGGAGGAAGAGTGCAGGGCGGAGTCGCTGTTCATTTCCTCTGTGCCGGTCTTCACACTGGTTGGCATCAGCTGTCCAGCTGGAATTCGGGATCTAAAAACCATCTTAATTTATCAACAAAAGCCTTATGATTTTAACATCAGGGATCCTGTCTACGAGAAAAGTGGGGCCAGTATGCAGTGTTCCATGGCTTTTGGTTAGTAAGCAGCTGCAGGAACTGAGCCAAAGAGCAGCCTGATTAATGCTTAATTATAACTGTGTTTCTGTCCAGAACCCGCCACGGAATTCTTGTTAACCCAGTGACGACATTTCATGGGCTAACCTAGGCTTTGAGTCAAGGCTTCTGTCCTAGAAAGTGCAGTACACAGGGCAAAACGATAGCTTCTGTTCAAGAATATACGATGTTTCTTTATAGTTCCCCGTGGAAGAAATGCATTCGAGTCTTGCTTATGAAGAGTAAAGAAGAAAGAAAAAGAGAAAGCAAAGCAAGCAGGCAAAGAGAAACAGCTCTTCTGCTTTTTCTTTTTAACCTAGAAATGCAAGTTAACAGCTTTCCTTTGATTACCCTGGAGGCGATCAGTCAGGGCTCTTCCGGAAGAGGAAAGCCAGCGATGCCTGGAGCTGCTTGAAGGCAGAAAAATAAGTAGCCTGAAGGCAGAGACATGAGCTTACATCTCAGGCTCAGTTAAAATGCTGATATCAAATCCCAGGTCCTTGAACTATATGGGTGGGGGGGACAAGCCGTTGTGCAAACAAGTAAGGAAAATAAGTACATTTATTTTAGCATTGATATTTGTTTTGAAGAGCTTTTTAAGTGAATGATTGGTTTTGGTGTTCGAAGTTTGTTTACTTGTAACCACATGAAGACTGCTTCTGGAAGCCTTCACTTGCATAGGGAATAAGGCAGAGCAGGAAAGAATAGATATTTTAAAAAATTACAATGGCAATTCACAATTACACACCCCAGTGGAGTCGAAGCCATCCCCTGGGTTCAGAGGAAGGAGGCTACCTGCTCCGTGGACCCTTGTTTCCACCTGGTGGCAGGGTCTTCAAGGCGTGGGATCATCGGACAAGAAGCATAAACACCTGCCAGGGGCCAGGGCTTCGTGAAACCCTTTACAAAGTTCTTCAGCTTTTACCCCTCACGTATTTTCAAGCTATTTTTAGTGAAGATGGATGAATGGTTAATGTGGCAAATTAACGTCTTCTGAAAACTCTGAGAGAACCATTTTGTTTTGCTCCCACCTGCAGATGGTGTTTTTTGGCTACATGGTTTCCAGCATCCTCTTTGGCCTCCTGGCTGACAGATATGGCCGCTGGAAGGTAGGTCGGGCCCTGCAGTATGACTTGGAATTTTCTGTGACGTTCTTACCACTGTTTCTCATTAGTGGGCATTTCCCTATCAATACAGATAATAGAAAACACAGTGATTTCCTTTCTTGACAGGCTTGTGTCTTTTTTTTTTGAGACAGAGTCTTGCTTTGTCACCCTGGGTAGAGTGTAGTGGCATCATCATAGGTCACGGCAACTTCAAACTCCTGGGCTCCAGTGATCCTCTTGTCTTAGCCACAATAGGGTGTGTGCCATGACACCTGGCTAATTTTGTATTTTTAGCAGAGACAAGTTCTCGCTCTTATTCAGGCTGGTCTCAAACCCCTGACCTCAAGCAATCCTCCCACCTTGGCCTCCCAGAATGCTAGGATTGCAGGTGTGAGCCACTGTACCCGGCCCGGGCTTGTGTCTTGATCTCTCATCTCTTCCCGAGGTACCTGTCCCCACACCTGGTCCCCTGCAGTCCCGATATGGAGTTTGAGAAAAGGAGATAAATGTGTTATGGAGCTCTAGATGTCTCTACCAAGAAGGTGTTTAGGACTTCAAGGAACAAGCAAAAGGGAATAAGCACTGCAAAGTGGCTCTATTTGAAATTTTGAAGGTTGGGACTTCTGAACACTCACGGACTGGTTGCATACCCCACCATTTGAATGGTTTTGTTACTTGGAGGCAGTTTAACACGGTGGGGTTGAGAGCAGAAAGGGTGGCTCTGCTATCAACAAGGGCGTGAGTCTGTTCTCCCGTTTATCAATACATCCACCTAGGAGAAATGTTAGGAGAAATGGAAAAGGCTGATTTCGTTCCTTGGGGCAGCCCTATTTCTCTTGGGTGGTTTTTCTCTCTTGTAGCCATTTGTTTTTTGCAATCTTTTAAAAGGTGATCTTGTGTTTTTCAATAGAAGCAAACTCCTCTTTGGTCATTTGAGGTTGTTTCCCTCTTAAATGGTTTGATCCAGCTTGTCAGCTGCTGGAGCTGCAAGCTCATGATTCTGGAGGCCTTATTTTTCTCTCTCTTGGAGAGTTTTAGAGAGCCGATGGGCCCGATCGACAAGTTCATGAGTCCAGATTGCTGCCCAGGTAATTTGATGTCTCTTAACTAAAGTGAATAGGTCTTCATCTGGTCCCTTGAGGAAGGTAGAGTTTAAAAGGGTATCATTTGGATGATTTTGAAGACTCACATCTGCCATACTAGAATATTGTTTGAAAGTTTTTTTCAAACTATTCAAAATAATCGAGAGCAGGTTCACCTGGTTTTTGTTCATTGTTAGATCTTCGATAATTTTTTTTTTTTAAATATTTGTGGTATAGCGTCGTGAAGCACTTTTGCCAAGTTGCAAATTCACTCTTTGTCTTCCATGCTATTTTTATTAAAAGCCTCTAAAGGATTATTTCAATTTGCTTTTTTTAGCCATTCATATACCAGTGTGGATTGATAAAGATCAGAATATCTGGGGTCATAAGTTCAGGCATTCAAATCAAATTCCTTTGCAAATCCTATGGGGTTTATAGTTGGGTCTGGAAAATCCTTTACAATTTTTTAAGTTCAGTTTTGGTCCATGATTATATACATGAATGTTGGTTCTCCTCTTCCTGTTACTGGTTTTACTCTGAAAGGGGCAGTTAGAAGGATGCTCTGTGATTTATTTATTTATTTACTTTTTTGAGCCTCCTCCCGTGCTGAGGAGGGGGCGGAAGAAGTGATACATCAGGACGCGGAAGGTTGGAATAAAGTGGACATAAAGGTGCGGGAGAAGGCAACAGAGGAGCAGAGGAAAGAGAAGAGATTTCCAAGGTTTTCTTTAGCTCTGAAATAGTCTCTGATAATTTTGTTTACTTCCTGGAGGTAAGCAGTTTTTGCTGTACCTCTCTGAGAAGCTTCTAGATACCATCGAAAGTAGGCCTCCCATTCAGTTTGGTTCTAAAACCTGTTTTTTCCGATTGTGCACATAAATGTATTAATTTAGGAAATCCAGGAGACCTCCATTTTGGCCATTGTGATTTGAGGTCATCTTGCGTCACGTGAGTCCATTTACTTTGGTAGTTGCAAGATACAGTCCCATAGGTGTTACAACATGTACAAATCCCGCTGGTGTTTCCAAGGTGGGTTGTCCCTTAAAGAAAAGTTCAGTTTTTGACAAGTAGTTTCCCATAATTTTAGAAATTCCTTTTCAAAAATGACCAAGGCTGGGACAGTATATCAGGTTGGAGTGTGCTGCTGTGAGTGTCGCTTCTCAAAGAATCACTAGTGAGTCACAAATTGCTCTTTTATGTGCCTCAGAATCTCTGGTCATCTGGTATCGGCAGATTGTTAAGGTGCCAGGTATCGGACCCTCATGTGTACCATCCGGCTGAGCCAAAAGTCCCTGCAAATGTTCTTCCTGCAGGGAGGCCTATGAGAAGGCTACACGTCATGAACAAATGTCCCGGCACCTCTGTAAAGCCTCTAGTCCCCTAGAGCACACAACCAGGTTTGGAGGGAGCAAGTGTCTTAACTTCGGGGTATCCTCATGTACCTTTCAGTTTGAAAGTGGCAGGAACTGGTCAAAAATGAAAAGATAAGTCCAAATTACAAGCAATAAGTGTATAGGTCTTTCAGAATTTGTCTAGCAGGTGTTCTAGTCCTCACCAGAAGGACCCCCCCCCACAAAAAAATTATAAGCAATAGTAAACAGCTGCAATTTTAAAAGGAGGCTATGTAATGCTAGGCCAGAAAAGGCAAAACCACCAGTGCTAGACTGACTGCCAGTTCTGTAACCCAAACCTCCTGCTGTGAGGCAGCCACGGAGAAGGCAGAAGTTCTGTGCAGATCTCTTTGCCTGAGTCTCCTGTCCAAAGACAGAAACAGAAGCCTTCACTCTTAAAGGGAAGAGAGAGTTTGGAAAAGAAGCTCAGATAAAATCTAGACCTTAACTGAAAGGAAGGTAGGTAGATTTCATCTGAGCTTCTTTTTCAAACTGTAAGTCTTGATCTAAAGGAGTAAACTGAGGCAAAATTAAGCAGTATAAGCAGGGAGTTTATTTGGGCCAAGGTTGAGGACCGCAGCCCAGGAGTCATAGATTGAAGTTGCCCTGAATACATGCTCCAATTAGCAGCGGTTGCAAGTGGGTATTTAAAGCGGTGGAGGGCGAGAAGTCAGGAGGCAGTTCCTAAGTTGTTGACCAGGAATCCGCATTGGTTCATTAAGGCAACTTAAGCTATCAACTGGCTATGCGTTGTGCTTTGTATCACAGATTCCAGGAACATGAAGACAGAGGGTGAGGGTCATATTGTGCAGCTTGGGGTAACATTTTGGATAATTTATGAGCTAGTCTGGAAACCACAGAGAAGGAAAGAAAAAACAAAATGCCTTTAAACAATTACCCCCAGGCATGAGTGCAGGGAACATGACTGAAGTCTCATGCTCAGATCTCCCTGGGCCTGATAAATTTCCATACCTCACATTCCTCAGACTGCTCTGAGCCACTTTACTTTCTCAAGCTGATGGATGTGCCTAGTTAAAACATTAGAAAGGGAATTTGCAGGTATAAACATAAGCAGCTACACATTAGTTAACTTTGGTATAGCTTTGAAACTCAGCCACCTGCTCAAGATCAGACACCTACTAAGATAAAACATCAAGACATACATTATGTCTTCTGATTACAAACCCAGATCTCTCTTGTTCTTGTTTGATTTCTGGTGAAGAAGGCCTCTCTAAACATAAACACAAGGAGAAACTTCAAAGGAAAACATTAATAGAACTGGCTGTATGCTTTAAAGCACATAAAATAAATATCATAGCCGCCTGTAAATTAGGATGAGAACACAAGTGTCTCAAAAGAAAACGTGCACAAAAAGGCATCTTATAAAAGAAGGAAAGCAAATGGTCAAGAAACCTTGAAAAAACATTAAAGCATAGGAGCTACCAAAACCAGAAATTCATAGCAAGATATAACTTTCTCCTTATCAGATCCATATCAAACATCAAATCCATAAGGAAATTTTCTTTTCTCAAAAAAATCCTGCACTGCAGAAACAGACATTTTCATGCCTTGCAAGTATACAGACAGCCTCATTATATCCTATTTGTATTATATCATTATGTATTAAATGTATATAATATATATCATTATACCCTATTGGTATAATTTTTGTGACCATCAACTTGGTGGTATGAATCAAGAACCTTGAAAATATCTATTCTGCTAACCTGACAATTTGTCTTCCAAAAATCTAGTTTACTGAGGTTAAAAGAGAAGACAATTTATGCATAGACATCATCATAGCTTATTTTAATAATGAGAAGATTTGAAATAACCTCAGTAGTCAGCAACAGGGGAAAGATTTATGTATTATATTACATGTATTAAAGTATATTTTTCCGCCAGAATATTTTACAGCCATTAAAAAGTTGTTTTCCCACTGGGCGTGGTGGCTCGTGCCTGTAATCCTAGCACTTTGGGAGGCTGAGGCCGGAGGATCACTGAGGCCAGGAATTCGAGACCGGTCTCTCTAAAAAAAAAAAAAAAAAAAAAAATTTTTAAACTTGCTGGGTGTGGTGGCACACACCTGTAGTCCCGTAGTCCCAGCCACTCGGGAGGCTGAGGCAGGGATTTGAGATTGCCGTGAGCTATGATGACGCCACTGCACTCCAGCCTGTGCAATAGAGCGAGACCCAGTCTCACACACACAAAAAAGATGTTAATGGTATTTTCTCTGGGTTGGACAGTCAGAGTGATTTCAATGTTTTTATTCTTTTCTTTTTTTCTTCTATTTGTTCTACTATGAACTTATATTGTTCTTGTAATTAGAGAAAAAGCAAATACCTTAAATTTTCTCCTCATACTCATTCCAGCATAGTGCATTATTATACTCCTAACAGCATTGAGATTGGGCAGGGCGCGTTTTTGCTTTCTGATGTACAAGTTCGGGTCCCTGCCACCTGGGAGGGTGGGCGCAGTAGGGTTGTTGTAAAGAACGGTCCAAACGTGGCATGTCTGGGCTTTCAGACAGTAGAATGGCATGGGTTGTATTGTTTGACTGTGAGAGACCCGTGAGCTTGCGATAGACTAGCTCCTCGCAGAAGCAGACACCTGGACGGAAGCTGAGAATCACCTTCAGAAGGTAGGTTTTCTCCCTTCCCTCCCTGGGTAGGTCCTCTAACAAGTCCTCTTCTATTGCTTCAGATCTTGCTGATCTCGTTCCTGTGGGGAGCCTATTTCTCCCTGCTGACCTCTTTCGCTCCATCGTACATCTGGTTTGTCTTCCTGCGGACGATGGTGGGCTGTGGCGTGTCCGGCCATGCACAAGGGTAAAGATTTCACCCAGAGGACCCCAAGACAGAAATGCGTTCCCTTGCGGCAACTTACACATACGCTGCGCTTAGTGGGCCGACAGCATCGATAGATTGCGAGTTTGTAGGCTTCACTTGTGCTAATCCATTTTGAGTTTTTTGTTTGTTTTTTAGTGATGGCTGCTTATTTACTGCTCCACTAGGAGCAATTTGCTCCTCAAAATGATGCTCGATGGTGAGGCGAGCAGAGTGCTAGACTGAGCATGTGTTAGTTTTTTTATTCCTAAAGCTAATTGTTATTTTCTAGGTGAATAACATTTTGTTAGACTAAATACAAAGAAAAAGTACCATATCAGGTAGGTAACAGAAGTGTCAATCCAAACACAATTTATTAATTTCTTGAGAATTTGTTGGAAGAGTTTAATTTGGCCATAAGCACCTGTTAACATTAGAAATAACTATTTTTAAGTGTTATGACGCTATGACTTAAGACAGGGCCAAAATGAATTTGCCAAGCAGGGTAGGTTGTATTGAAACAGACATGGTGCCACTTGTCTGGGTAAGTGTGTAGGATCTTATCATGCATGGGTATGAAAGTTGTTTTGCTAAATGTTCTGGTCCATGGGAGCCTCCCTTAAATTAACAGGACCAGGTGATTCTCTCCTGGGTGCCTTGGTGCAAGTTATCCTTAAAACATATTAGATGTCAAAGCACCTAATTACTGCCTTCGTGTATTAGGAAAAGAATTGTTCTTCCCTGGGTTTTGAGCCTTGGAGCCTTACAGGAGTGGAAGCTAAGTAGAATTTTAAAATATTCCTCAGAAAACAGCCAATAAATACATTAAAACCCCCAAACCCTTCCTAATAACAGCAACAGAGAAGAGCAATTAGGGAACTGATGGAATATGATTCCATTCATTCTTCTCGTCATAAAATTAATGTGTACTTAATTAGAAACCTGCGCTTTGACTGCCATCGTTAGTTGGGAAAACAATTTACTGTCTCTTGGGTGTATTTTAATTTATTTATTTTAATTTCCCAGATATGTTTTAGAATAGAGAATCAGGCTTTGGAAAACATTTGTCAATGCTTCTCTTGGCAAAAAAAGATACGGCTAATATCTCTTGAGTAGTAGAAAACTCTCAAAGTTTAAAATAACTTTGAGAGTAAAAATGTAAACAGAGCAGCAGTCGGAAAGTTTACTTTTTACTGTTCCCTTGTGTATATACTAGCTGTAACAATTATATTTTCGTGTATGATAAACTTCTATGTTTTTGAATTCTTTATTCCTGTGACAAGAAGAATTGATTGTTTTTAAAAAGATTATTTAGTTTCATAAAAAACTATTATTTTTTTTCCTTCTTCCTCTTCAGGCTAATCATAAAAACTGAATTTTTGCCCACAAAATATCGAGGCTATATGCTACCCTTGTCTCAGGTAAGGTGACACAAAAATTCTACCAAGTCTTCTGCATTCTATAGGATGTTATGTACATACAGGCATACCTCAGAGATATTTCAGGTTTGGTTCCAGATCACTGAAATAAAGAAAATATCACAAAGTGAGTGACATGAATGTTTTGGTTTTCCGATGTATATAAAAATCATGTTTACCCCATACTGTAGTCTATTAACTGTGCAATAACATTATGTCTAGAAAAAGGTACATACCTTAATTTAAAAATACTTTAGTGCTAAAAAATGCTAATCATCTAAGCCTTCAGGTAATAATCTTTTTGCTGGTGGAGGGTCTTGCCTTGATGGCGGCTGACTGATCACGGTGATGGTTGCTGAAGTTTGGGTGGCTGTGGCAGCTTCTTAAGATAAGACAACAGTAGAGTTTGCCACACCGATTGACTCTTCCTTTCACGAAAGATTTCTCTGTGCGTGCCATGCTGTTTGACAGCATTTGACCCACAGTAGAACTCCTTTCAAAATTGGAGTCAGTCCTCCCAAACCCTGTCACTGCTTCATCAACTAAGTTTATGAAATCTTCTAAATCCTATGTTGTCATCTCAACAAAGTTCACAGTATCCTCACCAGGAGTACATTCCATCTTAAGAAACCGCTTTCTTTGCTCATTCAAAGAAGCAACTTCTCATCCATTCACGTTTGATCATGAGATTGCAGCAATTCAGTCACATCTTTAGCCTCCACTTCTAATTCCAGTTCTCTTACTATTTCCAGCACACGTGCAATTACCTCCTCCACTGAAGTCTTGAGCCCCTCAAAGTCATCCACAAGGGTTGGAATCAGCTTCTTCCAAACTTCTGTTAACGTAGATTTTTTTTTTTTTGAGACAGAGTCTCACTCTTTTGCCCTGGCTAGAGTGAGTGCTGTGGCGTCAGCCTAGCTCACAGCAACCTCAGACTCCTGGGCTCAAGCAATCCTCCTGCCTAAGCCTCCCAAGTAGCTGGGACTACAGGCATGCGCCACCATGCCCGGCTAATTTTTTCTATATATTTTTAGCTGTCCAATTAATTTCTTTCTACTTTTGGTAGAGACAGTGTCTCGCTCTTGCTCAGGCCTGTCTCAAACTCCTGAGCTCAAACAATCCGCCCGCCTCGGCCTCCCAGAATGCTAGGACCGCGCCCGGCCTTAACGTAGATATTTTGACTTCCTCCTGTGAATCATGAGTAGTGTGTAGGCTAAGACAACCCCATCTTGGATGCTAATCTTCCATATTGGCTTCCAGTTAGCCCCTTGTTGAGGAATTCTGCTAAGATTTCTAATTTATCTACTGTTAAATACTGTCCTCAGGTCAAAACAACCATGACCATAAATCCTGCCCTTAGGCAGATTCACGTAACATTCTTGCCTTTCCTGGAGAAACCAGTTTCAATTGTCCTATACGTTCCTTCCCTATGGTTTATAAGTCCTGGGTCTAGGGGGTAATGGCTTGGAGATCCCACCATCTCCTCTCATCTCACAGCTGCCTGGGACAGGGCTTCTGTTCATAAGTCCCTATTAAATGTTTCTTTCTGAGAAACTGGATTTTTCAGCCTCTTTCTTCACCCTTTCGACTTTCTCAGACTTTGGGGGTAGGTTTGCATAGATCTACCCACCTTGAAACAAATGTTCTTAATGACATCTAGAGTGGTGAATCTTTTCCAGAAGGTTTTCAATTCCATCACAGGAACCATATCTATGGCAGCTAGAGCCTTGAGAAATGTATTTCGTGATTAATAAAACTTGGAATTCAAAATTACTCCTTGATCCATGAGCTGCAGAGTGGATGTCATGTTAGGTATAAAAACATTAGTTCCCTTGTTCATCTCCATCAGCTCTTGAGTGACCAGGTGCATTGTCAATGAACAGTAATATTTTGAAGTCTTTTTTTTTTCCCGAGCAGTAGATCTCAAGAAGGGGCTTAAAGTATTATAACCATACTGTGAACAGATGTGCTGTCATCTAGCCTTTGTTATCTTATTTCTAGAGCACAGGCAGAGTAGATATAGCATTATTCTTGATGGCCCTAGGATTTTCAGGATGGTCAGTGAACACTGGCTTCACCTAAGTTAAAGTCACCAGCTGCTTTAGCCCCTATCAAGAGAGTCAGCCCCCCAAAAAGTCAGCCTGTCCTCGGAAGTTTTGAAACCAGGCATTGGCTTTTCTGGCTTTGAAAGTCCTGTAAAGCATCTTCTTCCAATAGGAGGC
Organism: Avahi laniger; assembly: GCA_963575035.1. Taxonomy (NCBI): domain Eukaryota; kingdom Metazoa; phylum Chordata; class Mammalia; order Primates; family Indriidae; genus Avahi; species Avahi laniger. The sequence continues at coordinate 7,872 of CAUYSK010098576.1, read as the reverse complement.
TGTTTCATCTACACTGGAAATCTGCTGTTCCGTGCAGCCACCTTTATCAGCGATCTTGGCTGGGTCTTCTGGATCACTTGCTGCAGCTTCTCCGTCGGCACTTGCTGCTTCACCTTGCACTTTTATGTATGGAGACGACTTTTTCCCTTAAATCTCATGAACCAACCTCTGCTAGCTTCAAACTTTTCTTCTGCAGCTTCCTTACCTCTCTCAGCCTTCATAGAACTGAAGAGAGTTAGGGCTTTGCTCTGGATTAGGCTTTGGCTTAAGAAAATGTTATGGCTAGTTGGATGTTCTATCCACATCACTCACACTTTCTCCATCTCAACAATAAGGCTGTTGTGCTTTCTTATCATTCTTGTGTTTATTGGAGTAGCACTTTCAATTTCCTTCAAGAACTTTTTCTTTGCATTCACAACTTGGCTAATGGTTTGGCACAAGAGGCCTCATTTTTGCCCTATCTCAGTTTTCCATGTGCCTTACTCACTGAGCTTAACCATTTCTAGCTTTTGATTTAAAGTGAGAGATATGTGACTCTTCCTTTTACTTTAACACTTAAAGGCCATTGTAGGGTCATTAACTGGCCTAATTTCAATATTGTTGCATCTCAGGGAATAGGGAGGCCCAAGGAGAGGGAAAGGGGAATGGCTGGTTGGTGGAGCAATCAGAACACACACGTTTATCATTAAGTTTGCCATTTTATGTGGGTGCCGTTCATACTGCCCCCAAACAATTACAATAGTAATATCAAAGATCACCGATCACCACAACAGATAGAATAATGAAAAAGTTTGAAATATTGTGAAAATTACCAAAACGCGACGCAGAGACATGAAATGAGCCCATCCTGTTGGGGAAAAAATGGAACCAATAGACTTGCTCCATGCAAGGTTGCCAAAAGCCTTCAATCTGTGTGTGTGTGTTGTGGGGAACCAAAACTTGCAATATCTGTGCAGCACAATAGAGCAAGGTGTGCCTGTACATACTTTTTCTTCTGATTGGTTGTTCTTTGGTTAATACACTGACTATTACTTGGCACCAACCAGTGAGCACTGGGAATGCTCAAAGCCGGAGGTCCAATGCCAAGGTTATCAATAAGCCCAGGACTCTACCATCCAACAGTGCCATTTAGAACGCAGTAACCAGAAATACTCCAGTGACTGGTTTCATGGGAATGACAGAAGCCCAGGAATGCATCTGGGATGAACTTTCTCTCCCAGTGGCAAGTCCCAACTACTACCCCCTTAGGGTACCCTTCCTCCCTTCCAAGGCTCTGGTGTTTGCAAGTCCCGAATCAGCTCATGCTAAGGGAACATGTCATGACTGCCGCCTCCCACTGAACCGGCTATTCAGGTGAGAGGACTGGGGCACTCCCAGGGCCCCCTCAGGCCCCTGCTGGCCGTCAATTAGAGATTTTGAATCCAGAAGACATGTCAGTGTATGTGCCTTATACCGTCTGTGATTATCCAAGAGCCCTGACCTTTCAGAACTGGGGAAAAGATGACCCTTCCCATTGAAGCATTATGTATTCAAGAACAGATAAAGCAGTAGGAGAATACTTTTTTGTTGTTACTGAACTTAGGCAACAAAAAAATAAAAAGAACCTAATAAGCACTGCATACTAACTCTGTTCCTCCCAGCTCTCTTCTTCTGATCTTTGAGGTGGAGGCACACACTTTTAACACTTATTGTTTGGATTTTATAGTTGGTGTTTGCTGAGCACGGTCCTGCTGAGCCTCACCCATGGGCATTTCTCTTGTCCCTGTCCCTCACACCTTGACGTGGCGCTTCCTGGTTATGTTTCTTCTCTGCGAGTTGTCCTTTCCAGGTCCTCTGAGATTATCTAGTCTACTCCATGGTTTTAGGTATCTGTGTATCTGTGACCCCCAAATCTTTATCCACAATGACGAGCACCTCCTTAAACTTCAGACCCAGGTAGCCAGTGACCAAATACAAGATACTCAGAACTAATCTCTTCATCTTCCCCTGAATCCTATAATTTCTGTGTTTCCAGTGTCAGTTAATGGTGAACACTGTCCTCTCTTGTCATCTAAGCCATAAACTGCCATCTTGGTCCCTCCCTGCCCTTCATCCCTATTCAATCACTAGCCCTGCTGACTCAGCCCCTGTTGTTGGACTCAGTCTGCATGTCCACCAGCAAAACCTGTCACCTTCATCTCCAAATCCATTAGTTAAAAAAATTTTTTGTACAATTAGTATGTGTCAAAAATATGTCCATTAAAAATAGTTTAATAAAACCCTTTTAAATCATTTCACTGCCAAAATCCTATTCAGTGCCACATCACCTGTTACCTGGTCTAATGCAGTGGCTTCTCTGTCTCCCAGGCCGGAGTGCAGTGGCACCATCATAGCTCACTGCAACCTTGTCCTGAATTCTAGTGATTCTCCCACCTCAGCCTCCCAAAGTGTTGGGACTACAGGCATGAGCCACTGTACCCTGCCCTAATCAGTTTCTGAAATAATCTTGTTTGGTTTTTTGTAATAGAATTCTTTAGTGATAAAATAGTCACTCCTTAATTAGTGTCCCTAAAATGTCCATTATCTTTCTCCAGCTCTGTGAGGTAGAATGGAGTTGTCCCCACTTTCATGTGGGTGAATGACGCTCAGGCTAAGGCTCAGGGTTGTTCTAATCCCGACCAGTGGATCATAGTGGGCTCCGTGTTATTTGCTGATATAAAATGATCTTCAATATATATATTTGAAGTATAAAAAACAAAATGTGGAGCAATATGTGTACTGTGGTACCATTCGTGAAAAAGAAAACTGAAACATATCCTTTTTAGCCTGTATATGCTTCGAGAAGCTTTGGAAGGATCCAGAGGAAACTGGTAATACTGGTTCTTAGAAGAGAAATCAGACAGCACAGCACTAGAAAAGAACATTTTCACAATTGTCTCCTTTGTCCCTTTCAAGTCATGATCCAGTGAATGTATGACCTGTTTTTAAAAAAGTCAATTTCTGAGACTTCACAGCGTCCCAGGTATTTTAAAGCTCGGTGATATGACTGTCTCCAGCTGCGTCTCCCACTTACAGCCAGCAAACCGAGACAGAGAGAAGACACTTGCCCAGCACCTTAGAGGTGGTGCCGGGAGGGGCCTGAGCTGTCTGCTCCTCAATCCAACACTCTTTTCCGTCTCGCCCTGCAACCCCGGCAGAGCGCCAGGCGGGGCGGCTCCCACGAGGGGAAACGCTACGCGCTCTGGACGGGACGACTGTAACCTTCCCTGCCCCCTGCCCAGGTGTTCTGGCTGGCTGGCTCCCTGCTCATCATCGGCCTGGCCTCCGTGGTCATCCCTAGCGTCGGGTGGCGCTGGCTCATCCGCGTGGCCTCCATTCCGGGCATCATCCTCATCGTGGCCTTCAAGGTGAGTGAGCACTCCTGGCGCCTCCTGTCCTGCCCACCTGCCGGCCACGTGGCCTTTTTGCCCCACGGATACCTTTCTCATGCCCACCCCTTTATCGGAAAGTCCGTCTCTACCCGCTGGTAGCCCTCACCTCCTTCAGCCTCTCCCATTGTCCCTTACTCCTGGAGTTTTCTCCGACGACCCAGCCCTGTTGGTGCTGACGCCTCACTAACCTTCAACACTCACCCGTTAGATGGCGTTGATGCTCTCAGGACACCACAGTCCCGCTGGCTTTTCTTCCTGCTCACCCACTCGTCCGTAAGCTGCCCCACGGCAGAATCATCATTCTTGGTTTCTAGCAGAATTCTACTTGTTGTTCAAAGATGGGATTGGCTGAGTGGAGCAGGGCTGTTTCCTTTGTGTCACTACCCTGTGGAATCAAAGAATTTCAGAATTCCTAAGCATCCTTGGTGGTCGTTTATTCTGAACCTCAACCCATGCAGGCGTCCCTGTAGCAGCAGGTCTCTGCCAGAACACGCCCAGCTTCAGGCACGTGACTCTCTACAGACTGCTACAGTATAGCCCATCTCCAGGCAGCCCACCTCGTCAGGAAGGGCTTTCTTAGGTTGAGCAGAATTTTCTCCTTGGAAATTTACTTGCAAGTCCTACTCCTCCTTTGGAAAACGAGAGATCGCTCTTTTCACCAGGACATCCCTTTAAATATTTAAGACTCTGTGTCTGACCAAGCCCTTTCTTCTCTAAATGAAGCAAGGTAATTACCTTCGAGTCTTTTTCAAGACATTTGGTCCTAGAGCTCTGCCCGTTTTCTTCCGGGCAAATCTGCTTGGCCAGTGTCTTCTGTGCAGTGAGCTGTCGCTCCGAATCGCACCCAGGCCCCCAGGTGCTCTGGGCCCAGCAGCTTAGTGGGCCTGTTGCTTCCTGGGAGCAGAACATCTGCCTTGCTAGATGTAGCCTAAGACTTGCTGCTTTCCAGCCAGCTGTATCCCACTGTTGGATTCTTCTGGGCTTAGGATCAAGTATAACCTTAAGATCTGATCTACGTGAGTTCTTTCCAAGCCTAGAATCTGAGATCTATAATTGTGTAATTGATGTATTTTCTTAAATCTAAATGAAATTCCAACATTTAAACTTCATCCTTTGGTTTCAGCCCTGGATTTGCCTCTAGGGAGGCAGCATGGCCTCTTGGCTCTGGAACCAGACTTTCTGGACCAGAGTCCTGGCTCCACCATCCTGGACAAGTCAGCCCACCCCTTCGTGCCTAATGGGTAGGGCGTATCTCATGGGCCTGTTGCAAGGATTAAGTGAGATAACATGTAAAACTCTCTTCATTTAGTGTCTGGAACATAGTCAGTGTTCAATGTGTGTTAGCTATTGAGCTTTATTATTACTTTTATAAAAATTACTAGTTTGACTCTTCATCTTCCCATTTAATTCACATTGAGTATGTGCCAGGCTCAGTACTATATTCCAAGGTTAAAAAGATGCCTAAGATGCAGTTTTTACTATCCAGAAGCTCCTAGCCAATCGGCAAGAGAGAGAGATAAATGCAAAAACATGGTAGTACTAACTAGACTGGGGTAAGTGCTATAACACTAAAGCTCTGTGGATGCTCAGAGGTGAGAGTGATTTATTCCAGTGGGGTGGTGCCGTTGGATTTGGGCCTTGTGGAAGGGAACAGACAACCTTTGGCCAGAGAGGGCAGAAAGGGCATCTGGGAAGGCTGGTCGTGAAGATGTGAAAATATAGAACATGTTTTGGGGGGTGGCTGGAAGGGGAGGGGCGCTGGTAGGAGGCAGGCTGGGAAGACCAGGGTCGCTGGAGGTATTTAGAAAGGGGGCTGTGATTAAGGGAGGGTATTGTGGAGGTATTTAAGAAGGGGACTTCTCGCTGTAGAAGGGACTACGTGCTGGGAGCTGTGTGCAGGCTGCGCGTGAGGAAGTAGGGAAGAGGCTGGAACGTCAGTTACAAGTGTCAGAATAATCCCAGTGGGGGACCTGAACTGCCCGCTGGACATGGGAATGCAGGGCAGGGAGACGCTTTTCTGAGGAAGAACCGACAGCCTTGATTGGACGAGGCATGAGAGACGGGGAGAGGTCCGAGTTGATTGTCAGGCTTTAGCGGAAGACCATACTGCGTTCTGCATGGGATTCTGAAACATTCAACTCTCAGTGGGTTGAGGGCCCCTCGACAGTCAGCACCGATTGCTCCGCCTTGCGGGGACTGGAGCTCCCTGCTGCTGTTCCCCTTTAGGCTGCTGCATGGTGGGGAGCGGCTGGTGTTGGGGGGCTGGGGCAGCAGGTATTTACCAATTGGATGTAAGAATTCCATTGTGTTAACAATAAGGTCAGCCCTGCTGGTGCAAAGCTCGGTGTATCGGTTCATCGTCATCCCAGGCGGGACTACGATCAGGGGAACGAAACCTTTATTGTTCCAAACGAACCTCGAATTCAGCTATACGCCTTGAAGCTGGCTCGTACTTTTCCCGTCTCCGGACGTAGAGTAGCTGGAGCGGTAAGAGCCATACCCCTGGCTCTACAGCAGTCGCCACTCTGACGTCTTTGCAATCTGTGCCCAGTTTATTCCCGAATCTGCTCGGTTCAACGTCTCCACCGGGAACACTCAGGCTGCCCTGGCCACGCTGGAGCGCATCGCCAGGATGAACCGCTCGGCCATGCCGGAGGGCGCGCTGGTGGAGCCCATCCTGGTGAGTGCAGACTCCTCCGTTCAGCCCCATTCTGAGCCGTGGGACCCTGGTAAGTGACTCAACTTCATTTTTCTCGTCATTGACAGGGGAACAATACACCTACCTTGCGGAGCTAATTGCATGATTTGGCATCGTTGTGTATAGGCGAGAGATTGTTTTTTAATTTCATTTTCTTGTACTGGCCTTGTCTTATTTTTATAAACCTCATTATACATTTTTTTCCACATCTCTGAGGTAGTTGATATAGGAATTAATCTCCTTGAATGTTTGATAAAAATTTGCCTATAAATCAGTTTGACCTGATATCTTTTTTGGGGGAGTGTGGTTGGGAGAGAGCTACACACTGTTGAGCAGAGGGTGGTGGTGGTTTTTTTCCTTAAAAAATAAAGCTGTTTTTATTGTGGTAAAATATACATAAAATTTATCATATTAATAATTTTTCAGTGTACAGTTTGGTGATATTGAGTACATTTACACTGTTGTGCAGCCATAACTATCAACCATCTCCAGAACTCTCTTCATCTTACAAAACTGAAATTCCATACCATTAAACAAAAACTCTGATCCCTCCTTCCCTAGCCTCTAGAAACTACCATTCTGTTTTTTGTCTCCATAAAACTGACTACTGTAGGCACCTCATATAAGTGGGATCATGCAGTATTTGCCTTTTTGTGGCTAGTTAATTTCACTTAACATAATGTTCTTATGGTTCATGCACGTTGTAGCATGTATCATAATTTCCTCCTCTTTTAGGATAAATAATATTCCTGTATGTATAATATATACTGTATGTATATACCACATTTGTCTTAGGTGTTCATCTGTCCATGGGCACTTGGGTTGCTTCCACTGTTTAGCTATTGTGAATAACGCTGCCATGAACACATTGACCAGATATCTCTTACAGACCCGCTTTCAATTCTTTTGGGTATATACCCAGACATGGAATTGCTGGATGTAATTCTTAGATAATTCTTTGTTTAATTTTTGAGGCATGACCGTATCGTTTTCCACAGCAGCTGTATCATTTTACATTCCCACCAACAATGTATAAGGGGTCCAATTTCTCCACATCCTGGGCAGAGGAGTTTTTTTTAAAACTATGATTCAATTTATTTAAAGGTTTTAGTCTACTTTTGTTTAATACTTTTGACTGAATCCATTTTTGAAATCCAATTTTTAAAGAAAATTGATTCATGTAGGTTTTCAAATTTATTGATATAAAATTTTTCCCAGTGTTCTTATAAGTTTTAAAAATCTAGTGCAAGTATTTGCCCTTTTCATTTTTATTACTGTTTACTTGTGCCCTGTTTCCTTTTTTTGGGTCCGACTTACTAGAGGTTTGTCTATTTTTTTATTAGACTTCGAAGAAAAAGGTTTTTTTTGGTCAGTTCTCTTTATTTTTTTTATTTTTTATTTTTTTTATTTTTTTGAGACAGAGTCTTACTCTTTTGCCCGGGCTAGAGTGAGTGCCGTGGCGTCAGCCTAGCTCACAGCAACCTCAAACTCCTGGGCTCAAGCGATCCTCCTGCCTCAGCCTCCCGAGTAGCCGGGACCACAAGCATGCGCCACCATGCCCGGCTAATTTTTTCTATATATTTTTAGTTGTTCAATTAATTTCTTTCTATTTTTAGTAGAGACGAGGTCTCGCTCTTGCTCAGGCTGGTGGAATGTGACTCTTTTTGATAGCACATAACATCAAAGGGCAAAAAAGAAAGTTAAAAGCTTTAAAAAAAACCCAACTTTTTACTAGTTAGCAACAATGATTAATGAAGAGAGTAT
>CAUYSK010098574.1:0-10329 GCA_963575035.1 Avahi laniger | reverse complement strand
TTTGTTCAATAATAGCAATGAAAGTGGACATTCTTGCTTGTTCCAATCTTAGAGGAAAGACTTTCGATTTTTCCCTATTCAATATGATACTACCTGTGGGTCTGTCATATATTTCCTTTATTGTTTTTTGATATTTTTATTCTATACCTAGTTTTTTGAGAGTTTTTATCATAAAGGGATTTGAATTTTGAACAAATGCTTTTTCAGCATCAATTGAAATTATCATATACGTTTTGTCCTTTCATTTTGTTGACATGATGTATCACATTGATTGATACCTATATATTAAACCATCTTGTATCCCTGGGATGAATCCCACTTGAGCATGATAAATTAATAATCTTTTTAATGCGCTGTTGAATTCAGTTTGCTATTATTTTGTTAAGAGTTTTTGCATCTATGTTCACCAGAGGTATTGGCCTATAGTTTTCCTTCTTTCTACCTCCTTCCCTCCCTTTTCTCCCTCCCTTACTTTCTCTTTCTTTCTTACATGTGGTTTGGGTATCAGGGTGATACAGGCCTTGCAGAATGAGTTTAGCAGTATTTCCTTCTCCTCTATTTTTGAAATTACTTTAAGTAGGATTGGTATTATTTCTTTCAATACTTGGTAGAATACAGCAGTGAAACCATTGGTTTCTGGGATTTTGTGTCATGGGTGACTTTTTCCTACTGTTTCTATCTTAATACTTGTTACTGACTTTTTAATTTCTTCTTTGTTCAGTCTTGGTAGGTTGTTTATGTCCAGGAATTCCTCTATTTCTTTTGAGTTTTTCAATTTATTGATACATAGTTGCTCACAGTGATCTGTAAAGATCCTTTGACTTTCTGCAGTATCAATTGTAATGTCTTCTTTTTCATCTTTGATTTTACATGTTGGAATCTTTTCTATTTTTTTTCTTAGTTATTCTAACTTAAAAATTTGTCAATTTTGTTTATCTTTTCAGAAAGTTGATTTTCATTTTGTGGATCTTCTGTATTTTTGGTTTCAATTTTGTTTATTTCTGCTTTGATCTTAATATTTCTTTTCTTTTACTCATTTTGGTTTGGGTTTGCTCTTGTTTTTCTAGTTCTTTGAAATGTATGGTTAGGTTGTTTATTTGAACGTTTTCTACTTTTTTGATGTAGGCTCTTATTACCATTAACTTTCCTCTTATTATTGCTTTTACTATATTTCATAGGTTTTAATAAACTGTGTTTGCATTTTTATTTGTTTTGAGAAAATTTGAATTTCCTTCTTCATCTCTGTTGACCCACTGGTCATTCAGGGGAATGTTGTTTAATTTACATATGTTTGTATAGTTTCTAATGTTCCTTTTGTTATTATTTCTAGTTTTGTTCTATTCTGGTCAGAAAAGACTCATGATTTGATATCAATACTTTTTAATTTTTAGGGCTTATTTTGTTGCCTAACATATGGTTTATCTTTGAGAATGATCCAAGAGCTGAGGAGAATGTGTATTCTGTAGCTATTGGATGAAATGTTCTATAAATATCTATAAGTCCATGTGGTCTATATTGGATATTGAGTTCAATATTTCATTGTTGATTTTCTGTCTCAATGATCTGTCCAATGATGAAAGTGGGGTGTTGAGGTCTTCAACTATCATTTTATTGAGGTTTCTCTCTCTCCCTTTAGCTTCAATAATATTTGCTTTATATATATCTGGGTGCTCCAGTATTGGATCCATTTGTATTTAAAATTGTTATATCCTCTCTCTTAATTGATTCCTTTCTCATTATATAATGACCTTCTTTGTCACTTTTTACATTGTTTGTCTTCAAATATATTTTATGTGACAAAAGTATAGTTTCTCCTGGTCTTTTCTGGTTTCCATTTGCATGAAATTTCTTTCCCATCCCTTTACTTTTAATCTATGTATGTCTTTATAGGTGATGTGGGTTTCTTGTAGACAATATATAGTTAGATCTTGTATTTTATGTATTCAGCTACTCTATACATTTTGACTGGAGAGTTCAATCCATTTACATTCAATGTTATTATTGATAGGTAAGAGCTTACTACTGCCATGTTGTTATTTGATTTCTGGTTGCTTTGTGGTCCTCTCTTCCTCCCTTCCTTCCTTCCATCATTTATGTAAATTGATTTTCTCTGGTAGTGTGTTTTAATTTCTTGCTTTATTTTTTGTTTATCTATTGTAGGTCTCTTGATTTGAAGTTACCATGCTGCTTGCTAGAAACATTTTATAACCAATTATTTTAAACAGATGGCAAAATATCTCTGCTTACAAAACACAAACAAGCAAATAGAAGTCTAAAAAAAATTCTACATTTTAACTACATCCCCCATTTTTAAATTTTATTGTTTTTATTTATATCTTTTTTTTTTTTTTTTGAGACAGAGTCTCACTGTGTTGCCCAGGCTAGAGTGCTGTGGCATCATCCTACCTCACAGCAACCTCAGACTCCTGGGCTCAAGCTATCCTCCTGCCTCAGCCTCCCGAGTAGCTGGGACTACAGGCATGTGCCACCAGGCCCGGCTAATTTTTTCTATATATTTTTAGCTGTCCAATTAATTTCTTTCTATTTTTGGTAGAGACGGGGTGTCGCTCTTGCTCAGGCTGGTTTCAAATTCCTGAGCTCAAACAATCCGCCCGCCTCGGCCTTCCAGAGAGTTAGGATTACAGGCGTGAGCCACCGCGCCCGGCCTTGTTTTTATTTATATCTTTTTATACTATCTATCTCTTAAAAAGTTGTTGTAGACATTGTTTTTGATAGGTTTACTTTTAGTTTTCTACTCAGGATATAAGTGGTTTATAAAACACAATTACAATACTAGCATAATCTCTACTTGTGTACTTACTGTTACCAGTGAGTTTTATACATTTAGATGATATCTTATTATTCATTAATGCCCTTTACTTTCAGACTGAAGAATTCCTTTTAGCATTTATTGTAATACAGGTCTGGTGTTAATGAAATCTCTCAGCTTCTGTTTTGGAAAGTCTTTATTTCTCCTTCATATTTGAAGAATATTTTCACAAAATATATTATTCTATGGTTAAGGTATTTCTTGTCAGTACTTTAATATGTCATGTAATCTCTCCTGGCCTATAAAATTATCACTGAGAAGTCTGATGCCAGATGCATTGGATTTCCTTTATATTTTATTTGTTTCTTTTTTCTTGCTTCCCTTTCTTTTCTTTATCCATGATCTTTGGGATTTTGGTTATTAAGTGCCTTGAGATAATCTTGCTTGGGTTAAATCTCCTTGGTGTTCTATGACCTTGTACCTGAATATTGATATCTTTTTCTAGATTTGGAAAGTTCTCTGTTATTATTTCTTTGAATACATCTTCTATTCCAATCTCTCTCTTTACCTCAGCAAAAGATATATTCAACAGGGTGAGCAGACAACTGACAGAATGGGAAAATATATTTGCAATCTACTGGGAACTCAATAACAACAACAAAAACCAAATAATCCCATTAAAAAGTGGTCAAAATACACAAACTGACATTTTTAAAAAGAAGATATTGAAATGGCCAGCAAACATATGAAAAAATGCTCAACATAACTAATTATCAGTGACATGTAAATTAAAACCACAATGATATACCATCTTACAACAGCCAGGATGGCTATTGTTAAATGTCAAACAATAACAGATGTAGTCAAGGATGTGGAGAAAAGGGAATGCTTATATACTGTTGTTGGGAATGTAAATTAGTTCACCCTCTATGAAAAACAGTATGGGGATTTCTCAAATAACTAAAAGTAGACCTACCATTCAATCCAGCAATCCCACTACCGGGTATCTACCCAAAGGAAATGACATGATTATATCAAAAAGATACCTGCACTTGTATGTTTATCACAGCACTAATTGAAATAGCAAAGACATGAGATCAACCTAAATATCCATCAACAGATGATTAGATAAAGAAAATGTGGGAGATATATTATATCTCCCTTATGGATTATATACATATTTCATAAAAAGGAAAATTTTTATAATGAATATTTTGTAAATAAAGGTACATTTAGTTATAATTTCCTATTTTCCCTATGTATGATGACTTTTGGGACACCCTATAGCATTCTATTTCTATATAGAACATGTTCACAAGTGCTCACTTTGTAAAAGAATAGAGAGAGTTGGATAGTTACAATTTATGCACTGTGATGCAGATGCTATAACTCAACAAACATTTTAGGAGAAAATTTAAATTAAGAAATTAAGCAGAGATCATGGCTCAAGCTGAAATTGGAAATTGCTGATAGGAAATTTATGTGGAGAGGAAGAAAGGTTCATGAGATTCCAGCCATTCTGCTGCAAGAGGACCGAGGCCTAGATTAAACATATAAGAAAAGAACAGAAGTGGGACAACCCTGCGAGAAATCACAACCAGAAATATTCATAGACTACATATGAGAAATGCAGAAACTCAAGACTCCTTGCCATAGATGTGGATGCTCTGTGGCATAGCACATTTCAAGGAGAGAAATTTGTGTAGAAAAATAATTTAGTGGGGAAATGATGAACATTTTGTCTTCATCCTGCTAGGTTGTAATTTTCATTGGATTGTCATTTCCGAATGTTAGTGTCAGGTGCTTATAGTTTACATATGCTTTGGAAATGAGGTCCAAAACATAATCAAGCAGTGTCAGAAAAAGAATGATATTTGACTGTATTTGTTCCGTTTTCTCCTCCTAAAATGATGTAGGAGGAGAACTACTATTGATCTAGTTTTCTATAACACATGCTTCCTCTCATTAGCTGTGAAGATATGCTTACATGTTTCCATATAAACCAAACATACAAAAGCAGCTAACCAAAATGACTGAGGTAGCTATTTTTTAAAAGTGTTGACAGTTTTGTTAAAGACATTCTTAATGGAAACCAATCGTTACTATTCTTCATTAATAAGACAATTTCTACAAACCACAAAGGCAATAATCCCAGTCCTCCATTATGAAAAACATATAATTCTTTGCAGATCTGAAATTTTCATGTGTCTGCAACAATTGTCCAAGTTCAATGGTATTTTAGATGAACCTCAGGATTCCGCTTGCCTCTTTATTTGCGAAACCCTTTTACTCATTTTAAAGTACTGGATTTGTTAAGCAATAAAAATAAGCTGAGTCCTCTTGTAACTAACTTCATTGCAGCAGCTTTTGGTGCTTAATTCACCCTTAAAGTTGAGTCTGTATCCCAAGAGAAAATTATTCATTTTATGACCATTTAAAATTGGCAGTCTGCATTGAGTGAATTCATTCCACAAATGTTTATTGATCTATAATAAATACATAAATAAATAAATAGCAAATATTTATCATTCCTACTATGTGCTAGGCACCAAGTCCACGACATAATTTCTGCTCTGTGTACACTGACAGCATAATTACCTGTTAGTTTATTATTTATTTGTTTATTACCAATCTGTTTTTATAGCACCCTGAACATCTACCATGGATCTGGGCTCAAAATAGGAGCTCAATAAATGTTTACGTATTTTGAGTCTGAGGAAGAGAGGAAAAATCTAACAGGTTATATGAGTAAATCTACGAAAAAACAGGCAAAAAAGAAATAGACAAAGAAATCAACATTGTGTGGTGCCTGCCATAGTCTCAAATATTCTTTTAAAAGGAAATCCTTATTCACATATACATTCTAGGTATTAACAAAGTTAATTTAGAGACAATGTCACATATACTTGATATTTGATTTTGCATAATTAAATAATATTCCTGTGGTTTATATACACATATGGTGACTAGAATAACTCAATTGCGTAGGAAACAAGTATTGAGAGGTTCATGAAATAGTAAGCTTCATTGTTTATGACTAGACAACACAATCAACTCATATGCCAAGACTTAGGCATTCCTGGGTCACTGTGACATGGTTTTGCCAGATGATACGACTGCAGTAAATCCGGACAACTATAAATTATGATGGACCATGACTGTCCACACATACCAGGCTTTTGTTTTGTTAAAGCTGGCTCACAGTCAAGGGTAAACAATTAAATAAATATACCACCTACCAATTCAACTGTGCAAACTCTTATAATTATACCGCTGATCCCAAAGAAGGCAACGCTAAAGACATAATAGCCTTCACAGGATCTGCAGTCTGTCAGGAGAAGGAACACACATGGTCTACAGAAGAAAATAATTTAAACCAAAATGTCATCAGTGCTGAGGCCTTTATATATTTTGTGGGTTTTTTTCTCACTGAAGCAGGAGGAGTATTCAATTTGTAACATATTGGTATGATTATCTTGAGCATATTTGAGTTTGCTGAAGAAACCCCATTACATTGCTCTTTCTTTGATTATGAGAATTTCTCTGTTCAGATAGGAAAAATCCATTTGAATCTTATTTGTCAAATTTTAGTATATCCAGGGAAAACTATCCCTACGTAATTATGTAAGTTTTTCTAGTAAAAGGAAAAAAGGAATTAGGCTCTAGTGTTATGATCACAAAAAGAAGAGTCGAGAAAAATATCAGTTAAAATATCACATTTCTGGAAAAAATATAGTTAGATAAAATAGGCAAAATCTTGTAGTTTTTGCATTGTGCTTAACTGAAAAAAGTCTACTTTAAATTTTATAGTTAATTATTAATACTTTAGATAAGCAACAGCTGTTGGACTCTTGCTTACATATTTTTTAAAGAGTCGAACACATTTCTAGAAATAGAATGGCTTGGTTCTATAATGCTCATTTACCACAATGTGTAGTTTAATCACATGAGCATTTGGAGAAATATAATTTCTTTACCACAGTAAGATGTTCCGACAAACATGTTGACCATCTGTGTATCTCACTTAAAATAGTCAACTTTAACACTTTGTGAAGAATTTCTCTTGTTAACAATTTTGGTGAGTGTAATGAAAACTGTTATGTAGCAAACGAGAGATTACAATTATTTTTCAAAAAAAAAAAGCCAGTAAGATGTTCCAAATCACTTGATTGCCCCCCAACATGAAAACTGGAGTTTCAATTATTAACCTTCTTATCCAAGTAATGTTAATTGGTTTTTAGTGATGACCCTTTCAGTAAATTAATCAAGGACATTTTGCAGCTAGGGAGATTCAGAGATAATGCAGAATATGCTCTCGATTTTACAGCTCAGACTTGAAGCAGTTGTGACCAGACTGAAGCATAGAGCAAAGTCAGCCAGAGTTAAAAAGAACCTGTCTCCAGAACCCTGTGTGACACTCTATAACAATACTTTTCTAATTATCAGTGTGAACAACTGCATTTTGAGATGTTAAAATATTGTTTTTCCTTTTCCTTAGCACGTTCAAAAACATAAAATGAAATAAATAAGCCACAGCTCTTGTGTAGGTTTTCTACTTCAAACCAACACAACATTATTCTAAAATTAACTAATTTTCTACTGATTTGCCTCCTTTGTTGGCACGTTGGTGTGTTCTCTGTGTGCCTACAACTGCTTGACAGTAGGCACAGCCCAAGATAAGCCTTAACTACATCTCCTCTGCTCAAAAATTTTGAATTGGACTTGCCTGTTAATGGCAGAGGGTGACTCGCCTTTCCTAAGATTGGATTTCAAGAGGAGAATAAGCTGAAGTGAAAAATGAGAAGAAAAAAAAAAACTAATAGTTAATCCTATACTCTACTACATGTACACTATTCTCTACTAGATTTTTGTGAAGATTTATTTCCAAGGTAATGGTACAGATTTGCTTTTGGGGGATAGCTACATTGTCCCTGCTTGTGTTGATATGAAGAATCAAGATAGATTTTGATTTTGTGTGTATAAAGAATTTTGGAACTTTAATGCTAGTCGAATCCAAACTGTAATACTATAAAAGAGTTTGATGTAGTATTTGTTATTATAGTCTCATAAGCTAATAGTCAGCTATAAAATGATAATTTTTCCATAATAATGAAAATAGAATTACAATGAATTTATCAAATGTAAAAGAGATAGTATCTTCATTGTGTAAAATTTTCTTATAAAGAATATAAACCTCCATAAGAAGAAATATTTCAGCATAGTAAAAATGAATTTTTGAAACCGGCAAAGATTGATCAAAAATTCAATTATATAAAATAAAACACTGAAGATAATTTCTAGTGTTTTAGTTGTGGAAGTGTGTTGTAATCTGTGCACCATTTCTTAGAGAATAGACTCTGTCGTGTATTAGGAGAACTCCAAGTCCAGTGAAATCAGGACACCTCCATGCAGTCATTCCTTTAAATGTTTAAGATCCTAATAATTCCCCACTCAGATGCAAACACTTTATTGTTAACTATGGCAATATATCAAAGTTACTCACCTAGAAATCTTAGAAATACAGAAATGACTTTAAAAGCCATTCTTGAGGATAAATCAGGGCAGCACAATTATCACTGTTTAAACACAGTTGCTAAAATGCTATTAATATTAAAGCAGTTATCATCCAGGAAGAAATTTCCTATAGAACTAGTAACTTTTTATTTTTGATGCAAATATTTGATTTTCAAGATCTCTGTTTTGTTTCCAGTGATTTAGAACTCCCTTACTTTCTACCCTGGATGCAACTATCTTATATTATCTGTTTTTCTTCATACTTATACAAATGGTTGCATTTTAAACTGTTCAGATTGACAATTTGATTTAATCATCTTTTCTCAATTTCAGTCCATTTGTTTAGCATCCATCTAGTTGCTTCTGCTTTTTTTGTATAATAATTAAAACACAGAGAGGAAGAGATGGAACTAAAAAATAATATTATCCATTTATAAATATGTAATTCTTACTATGCTAATATCTGGAAATAGTATGACAGAAGATAAACAAATAATTTTAGTCCTCAGTTATTGAAGTTTTTGTTCAGGGAAAAATGTGTCACTAAAAGAAAATTGTAACTAGTAATAACAGTAATATAAATGGTAAATAGTATAAAACATATTACAGTTATCATATATTACATATGTGTGTACATATATATACAAATGTATACACATACATGTATATATTACATATCTATATAATATATGGCAAATAACTATGAATAAAAATAATTATATTTTAATGTTTTAATGTAATATACATAAATACCTATAACATATATCACATCTAGGACATACACAGTCATGTGTCACTTAACATCAGGGATACTTTCTGAGAAATGCATTGTTATTCAATTTCATCTCTATCTGAATGTCATGGAGTGTACTTACACAAACCGAGATGATATAGCCTACTATCCACCTAGACTATATGATATAGCCTATTGCTTCTAGGCTACAAACCTGTACAACATGTCACTGTACTGAATACTGTAAGCAATTGTAACACAAAGGTGAGCATTTGTGTATCTAAATATATCTAAATATAGAAAAGGTAATGAATTGTCTATGATATTATGACCAGGTATGACATCACTAGGCGACAGGAATTTTTCAGCTTCATTATAATCTTATGGGACCCACATCATATATGCAGTCAGGCATTGACTGAAACATCATTATGCAGTGCATGGCTGTATTTGTACTGAATTATTTATCATTCAAATATAAATCTCTATATTTGTTACATACATTGATATTTATATGGTTTCATATTATCTAAGTACAGAAATGAAATATATCACATATATTATGTAGATATATTACTATAAAGATTTTAATTTTCCTTCAAATATCCAGTTATTTATGTGAAAATTAACTTTTGAGGTTGCATTACATAATCACTGTTTGGTCAGTATTTATTTTATTAAAAAGTGAACATAATACAAAATCAACAGAGATAAAATTATTTTAAAATGTTAATCAAATTTAGTCTGTGATGTCTATTTATATTTATCACACCTTCAGTGCTAATAGGAAAATACTTTTGTTGTTAATGAGCAATAAAGAAAACCATTTGATTGTTCTATGAGTCAAAATATCAGATTTGGTCAGGAACGGTGGCTCACACCTGTAATCCTAGCACTCTGGGAGGCCGAGGCGGGGGGATTGTTTGAGCTCAGGAGTTGGAGACCTGCCTGAGCAAGAGCGACACCCCGTCTCTACTAAAAATAGAAAGAAATTAATCGGACAACTAAAAATATATAGAAAAAATTAGCCGGGCATGGTGGCGCATGCCTGTAGTTCCGGCTATTCGGGAGGCTGAGGCAGTAGGATTGCTTGAGCCCAGGAGTTTGAGGTTGCTGTGAGCTAGGTTGACACCATGGCACTCTAGCCCAGGCAACAGAGTGAGATTGTCTCCAAAAAAAAAAAAAAATATATATCAGATTTACTAAGTCATGTTCTCCACAGGGAATAAATACTAAATATTTATAAAATAATCTTTTCCATGACTGCTTCCAAATCTAAACTTAAAAAGAAGTCTCATATTTAACATGAAGT
>CAUYSK010098572.1:0-19402 GCA_963575035.1 Avahi laniger | reverse complement strand
AAACCAGCCTGAGCAAGAGCGAGACCCCGTCTCTACTAAAATTAGAAAGAAATTAATTGGACAACTAAAAATATATAGAAAAAATTAGCCAGGCATGGTGGTGCATGCCTGTAGTCCCAGCTACTCGGGAGGCTGAGGCAGAAGGATCGCTTGAGCCCAGGAGTTTGAGGTTGCTGTGAGCTAGGATGACGCCACGGCACTCACTCTAGCCTGGGCAACAGAGTCAGACTCTGTCTCAAAAAAAAAAAAAAAAAAAATTAGAACAAGATGCTTCCTTTAACAGGTTGTTCAGCTGGCATGTGTCCCACTAGATGGCAAGCTCCCAAGGGTAGGGCTCACCATTTACTCCACATCTGGCAACATCCACTTAAAGAGTGGTGATCCCCACCCCCCAAAATGGTGAGCGATACAAAGGAGACTGGAAAAGACTACTCTAAATGATCCGTCCTTATGAACAATGGCACAATTTCAAGATAAAACAACTTTTTTCCTACAGACTGGGAACTAGGGGATGGAGGTGGGTGTATGTTCACAAAGTTATTTAACAAGTGTGCTTCATGATTTTGCTATCCTGTGCTTGTAAATATTGTGCTATCAAAGCAGGGAGCACAAATGACTTCTCAGCTAAAAGCCAATCTACCAAGTCAGCCAGATGGAGCTCTCTGAGGGCTGCTGAGTGGAAAACCCACATTCCATTCCTGGTCCCTCATTTCCTGAGCTGGAGGGAAGCAGAGGAGCTGAGACTGTCCTGAGCCCCGGGGAAAGGATGTGGCGGAGGGTACCCAGCACTGGATGGCATTTTAGCCTGTGTGGGAGCAGGGTATGACAGATGACTAAGCTCAGAGGAAGTCTGGCTCTGCCCTGAATCCACAGAACTTGACATGAGTCACCCTGGGGCTTCAGCGGGCCCCTGGGGTGGCAGAAAGGAAAGGGAGAAGACACAAACAAGATGACCACCACCTAGGCCTAGATCCACCTGCTAGACACCAAACAGGGCAAACAGGAGCTGTCTGTGTTGTCAGCAGTTAATGGGGTGTGCCCTGGAGCCACGCCTGCTCTTTACAAGCACCTAAAGACTCTGCCACGAAGACAACTGTGATGAGCAATGGACACAGGGAGCCCGTGGTTGAGCACATGGGTGGGCGCATCACAGGCGCTGGCATGCTGGGATCCGGAGGGCTGCCAGGGCGGGACCGTACCTTCCACCTCATGAAGACATAGTCCCCGTTCTTCAGCTCTTCATAATCGAAGTCATCTGAGTTAAATGATTTTGCATACTGATAAAAAGCCAGAAACTTGCCCTGAAAGCAGAAAGGAGAGTGTGAAAATCGATCAACAGAGGGAGAGGTCAGTGTCAGAACTACTCTTAGGTGCCCAGGTGCAGTCACCTTTCCAATGGCATGACAGGTGGTGACAAGCACCTAACAAGGGCAGCCAAGGCTGAATACTGGATAGGGGGCCCATGGTTACCCCCGGCGAACACAGACCTCAACTCTGGGACAGATGCCTGCACTCCGGCTAAGGCACCAGTGGACCACGCCTGCCTAGTTAACAGGGCCCAAGGACAAGATCGAAGGACAGAATGGGCACAATTCTTGGCCATTTCTCAGAACACCTTACCCACACACAATGGAAGGCTAAATTAATGAGATCTTGGTAAGTAAACCCATAGTAGCAAAAAGAGTCAGGCAGAACAACTTAAAATAGCCTATCTAGCCCCAGATAGAGAGACGGTTTAGTGAAGCTTGGTCCTGACATGATATAGGGGCTTGGGCCAGCTAGTTAAGTAGAAACTAGAAATGAGTGATACAGTCATACTCCTGTATCCACAGGGATTGGTTCCAGGACACCCGTGGATACCAGAATTAATGGATGCTCAAGTCTCAAGATACAAAATTGCATAGTATTTACACATAACCCATGCATATCCTCCTATATGCTTTATTTTTTTATCTAAAAATTTTTTTTTAGAGATAGGGTCTTGCTCTGTCGTCCAGGCACGCACCACAACTGGCTAACTTTTTTTTTTTTTTGTAGAGATGAGTCTCACTATGTTGTCAAGGCTGGTTTCAAACTCCTGGCCTCAAGCAATCCTCTCTCCTTGGTCTCCCAGAGTGCTAGGATTACAGGCATGAGCTACCATGCCTGGCCCATCCCATATACTTTAAATCATCTCTAGGTTACTTATAATACCTACTATAATTTAAGTGCCATGTAAATAGTAGTATTACTATATTGTCCAGGGAATAATGTCAAGAAAAAAGTCTGTGCATGTTCAGTAGAGATGCAAATTGTTTTTTAAATATTTTCAATTCATGGTTGGTTGAATCCACAGATGCAGAATCCACAGCTAGGGAGGGCTGACTGCATATGGTTAAGTTAGAAAAGTAGACTGGAAGAATAGGTTATAAAACTGTGTCTTATGATCCCATTTTTGTAAAAAGACAAAAAAGTATAGTATATACCCAAAAGGGATTCAGGAAGAGGTTAATAGCTGTTTTATAGTTTTAGCAGTTGTCATTATAGATGATTCTTTTTCCTCTAGCTTTGTTTTTTTCAAATATTTTAAAATAAGCATGTATTAATTTTAAAAGAAAACATCTTTAAAAATTAAGATACAGAGATATTAAGTCTAGATTTTGTCACACAGATATTTTTATCCTAAGTTGATTAAATATATGGAATCTTGACTTTATAGTACTACCATAATACCAACTTAAATACCACTCAGGAAAATCTGAGGGTGCAATACAATGTCTCTGCTTCTAGTTTACAATGGAAAAATGACGGCATAGGTGACGTGTATTAGACAAACACAGGTGCAGAACAGAGCCCCAGGAGACCCACGTGGGAATGCGGGAACCCTCGGTGAGTTGGGAGACGTGCAGGAAATGCTGAGTACTGTGGAGGCAGCCACAACTGCTGGAGGAGGATGTTGCACAGGCCCGGCTTCCTCGTGCCACCACACCTAGCACACCAGTGTTAGGGTGGCTCTCTCAGTCCCTCTCACCTAAAAGATTGCAATCCATCCTAGCAGAGGATGCAGTCCCAGATATTTTCCAATGTTCTAATGGAAGTCAACGGGAAAATTACGAGTTGCTTTCCAGGTATTTAATTTGCAGTCAACCTAGCCTAAAACCAAGTTGTTACTGGTCCTCAAAGACTTTGCTTTTTGCAGAATCAATTTGAAATGGGAAAGAAAGTTGAATGGGAGACAGGCTATAGTTTACTACAAGCAAGGACTTTCAACACTGGAGTGGTCTAGGAGAGGAAGGAGCCATCTCGTGAGGTGGCAAGTCACATAGGAACAGCCCAGCAGGGGGCAGGGGTGGGTGCTGGTGGGACCAGAGACCCCTCCAACACTGGTTTCTGGTACCAGGCACCATCATATACCACTTGGGGTCCCCCGACCTTTTGGATTCTTGGATCTTGTTCATTCTCTCATATTACAGAGAGACACCAATGACTGTCCAGCTTTAGTGTCCATTTGCTTTAACAATCAAAACATGTAGCTTTCAAAAAAGCTAAGAATTAAATTTAAATTTAACTAAAACTCAGCATTTGATACATGCTCCTTTCCTAACTCGAGTAAGAAACATTAATAAGCAAAGGGATGCAGTAGGAGTTCTCTCCAGCCAGTTGTGCCGGAGTCAGGGGAGAGTCCCCAACCAGGGGATATGGGGAGAATGAGTTCTAGAATCTCCATTACTGACGTAACCATTTCTGGTTGGTTTACAGGAGGTAAACACATGGGACTTCCTCAGTATTAAACAAAACTTCATTATCATCATGGTCAACTAAGCCAAAAGGCTATTCTGATAGCTTGGAAAATAAGATTTTTCTGAAGACACAGTAATTGTGTGACAACAAATGAAAAAACTCCAGAACGGTAATTCTAAATTGTCATGAAGCTTTCACTACTGGTAAAGGACAATGTTCTACACTTGACAGTTAAAAAGAGGGGAGCCTGGATTTTTCAGTGGTATGTTTAAGACTGTACAGTGTCCACTGGGAGCCGGGTGAAAAGAAACACTGCGGCCCTGCCCTCACAGATAAGCCAGCGGGAGGGCAGCTTCCCAGAACAGCATCTCTGTCTCATGCCAACCCTACAGTCAGGAGTCACTGTTGCATGTTTCATAGGGTTTTCCCCAAGTCGAAGTGATTAGAAAGGAACGGTGGACAGAAGACAGACAAACAGGTGGGAAGGACAGGGGTATACTGTGAAGATTCTGACACCTAGACAAAGTTTTTGCTGGAACTGTGGGGGTTGCTCTTATTAGATAACCACTTGCTACTTAAGAAGCAGGTCAGGCAGTATCCGAACTCTCTTCCTAGGGAAGGTGGAACAACTGAGGTTTGAGTGCAGAACAGCATCCATTTGGCTACAAAGCCCCGTAACTCCCAATATAAGGAATGAAGTCTCTGGCTCCCAGTACTTCTTTCGGCGCTCCAGCAGTCCCTGGCGACCAGAGCAGATCAGAGACTGACTTACCCAGTGTTTCCGATCAACATCTTCATCTGCATCCCACTTGCGAGTTAAGAAAGGGTGTTTTTTGCTGATTATTTCTCCTTCAAAGAAGGTCGTAAGGGTTGGGTACTCCTATGGTGAAAGCCCAAATGTTAAAACAAGACGTTGAATGAGAGTTTCAGCCTTCTTACGAAGCATCAGCCTTTCTTTAACTTCTTCCCAATACTCTGACATTGCTAACTGACAGTCCAAACCGGAGTTAGATCCAGCTGATTTACCAAGAGGCTGTGGAAATGAATCTGAATTTAAATTGCCCGGGGTCTCTTGGACTTAGCTATAAGCACAGAACCCTTCTTTGACTTCACTTGTGAGGTGTTGCCACGTGTTGGTCTCTCAGAAAAGAATGTGAATGATTTCCACAAGTATGCCCTGAATGTTCTAGCACACAAAGCACAAAATAACTTAGTAGATTTTCCTTTCCAAGGTACACACTCAAAGAGGCTCCACAATCACAACACTGACAGCTGAGCCTCCATCAGACCACAGATCCCTCTAGCTCTCAAGCTGGCTCAGTCAATTCTCCCTTTTATACCAATTCTTCAGATTTCCAGAAGTGGATTTTTGGTAGACTACTTTGACATATAGGTATACATCTACTTCTATCATATGAACTAAGAACAATTCATCTGAAAGAAAATATATGCAAATCACATCTGCAACGTAAAATCACAACCATTAAGCAACATGCCGTTGAAGAAATAAGCAAGCTGTCATGGCTGCTAGGAGTGTGTCACGAATTTTATTTGCTCTTTGTTCATGTGCTAATAAGTAGGCACAAAAAATTAAAACAGTAAAAAGTCTATCATTATTCTGCCCTTGTAAAAACCAACCAACCAACCAACACACTCCTCAAACTAAAACACTCATGGTTTAAATCTGCAGGCCTTGGCCCACAGAGCTCCGCACCCACCCCCCTCAACGCAGCGTCGCAAAGTTGTCTTCCATGAAACTTAGGAATGGGGGTGGGGGGGCAGGCTGCACAGAAGAACGACAGGCAAGTGAAGCTTCACCTGCATTTACAGCTGTTCCCCATTGCTCACATCACCGCCTGTCTTCGATGAAAGCAGTCCCTGGTAACAAAAAGGCTGGGGACTGCTGGTTTAAATCACTAGTTTCCCTCATAAGTGATGCTGCACTGACTTCTTTCTAAACACACTTTTAAGCAGTACTGAGTGTGGTTACAGGCTACCCTGAAACTCTGAGAATAAAATAAAATAAATATGTAATGAATGAGATTCAATATGTACAGAAGTCACAAAAAAGAGAAAATATTTCTCAGAGCAGGAACAGGAAATGCAAGCACTTGACTACAGCCAAATTGGAGCTAATTTACAGAGCCAAAGAAAAAACCATGTCAGCAGGAGGGATATCAGGAAAAAAAACAAGTCAGGGAGGGAGAGCTATAGCCAGCACCTCCCCTACAAGCACCCCTGCCCCGCCCTCACCCCAGGTAGGGCATGGGCCTCCCGCAGCAGGCCTAGCTGTCATCAGTCATTTAAGTTCTCCAAGAAATCCTTTCACTGATTCTAGGATCACCCAAAACTGTCTGTTGATGGGTGCCCTGACTTTCCAAGTAGACCTGTCTTCTGACAGATTAACATTCAATTGGCCAGTAAGTCAGCACTTCTTGAATATGCATATACCTCATTCTGTGACTTAACAGCACATTTGTTCATACATTAGTCTCTTGTAGTTTGGTTAGTGTAACCTGTCTCTCTGGTTCCAAATAAGTCTAGCATAACCTCAGCTGGAGCTTCCAATCTCTCCAAACACATCAAAAGAGTTAGGGGAGGGCCTGACCATGATCCCTGCAAGGCCGGGCTCCCAGATACCCCCACCAGCTGCTGAGCTCCCCAGGAAAGGTCTCCTTTCCTGACTAGTCACTGGCTCCGAAATGCAAAGACAGTGTTATTTAATATCCATTCTTTACAATTCTGGGATTTCATTTCTAGAAGGCACACAAACTTTAAAGCTGTGCCTTGTTTGTGAATGTGAGGTGGCTAAGAGGCAAATTATCTCCAATTCAATAGTTAATTTTCCACATCATATACATGAAGAAGACAACTACTACAACTAAAACCCAAACCATTTAAATAGATTAAAATACATTATATATTTGATATTTTAGCAACTATAAATGGGAAAGCAAACAAAAACAGATAATATAGGTATAAAAATTCATTCAAAAGATTCCTTGAAGTTTTCTTTTTACTAATTTTACTAATTATCTATGGCAACCATGTATTAGACTTATAATTTTATTTTATTATTTTTTTTAATTTTAATTGTTTTTTTTTTTTTTTGAGACAGTGTCTCCCTCTGTTGCCCAGGCTAGAGTGCTGTGGCATCATCACAGCTCACAGCAACCTCAAACTCCTGGGCTCAAGTGATCTTTCTGTCTCAGCCTCCCGAATAGCTGGGACCACAGGCATGTGCCATCACATTTGGCTAATTTTTATATTTTTGGTAGAGGTGGGGTCTCACTCTAGCTCAGGCTGGTCTCAAACTCCTGACTTCAAGAGATCCTCCCACCTCGGCCTCCCAGAGTGCTAGGATTACAAGCATGAACCACCATGCTCGGCCAAATTGTACACTTTAAATGGGTAAATTGTATGGTATGTGAACTATATCTCAAAAAAGCTACAGAAAAAAAAGTTATTAGGAAAGAAATCTAAGCACCCTGGGCCTGTGCAGGCCTTGCTCTAACCACATGCTCATCAGGCAGTGCATAACCCAGTCCACTGCTCCTCCTGGAGCGGATGCCCCTGGGGATGGCATGTGCTGGTGGAGGCCACTCCATCTGCAGAGCAAGGGACCTGCCAGGAGGGATGAGTTTCTGCAGTTAAGAGATTAGGGCTCTCCCTGGGCTGGCCCTCAAGGAAGGGCTGTGCCAGTACAGTACCTCCTCCTCAAGGGAGCCTGACTGTAGCTTACGACTCAGAGAGGCTTCCCTTGGTAAGGGCTACTTGCTCCTGGTGGAGAGTTACAACTGATAGCCTTTCTGCACACTATTTCAAGATTTCTAATGCTATTTACCGTATCTGTGCAGCTTCCTATCACCCAAATGACTGGTTTTGGAATTAGTGTTAATATCCAACACCTTATGTATTTTGCAGCTTTCCTTATGAAGTTCAATGTTTATGTTTTGCACCCAATTAACAAATGCTTTTGGTTGCCTAATAGTTGAACATACTCTGTTTATAGTATATGTTTTCTCTTAGCACAAACCCAAAGGTTAGAACCCTTTATTTTGCTATCATTTTCTACTCCTACTTGATTGGATACATTTCTAGAGGTGGAGAAGGTACCTTTTGTCTAAACAACAAACATTATAGGAAATTCTCAATCAAACTTAAGAATTTGAGCTCTCAAATTCTAATAGAAATAGAATTCTAATAGAAAAGGAAGAGAACCAGACGGTATCAAGGAGACAGAAACAATTGTCTCAAGACTCAGGCGGATCAGGACTTTATAATAGTATGCCACATTAGTATCACACTCGAGTCTGCCACTTCCTCTAACATTGTTTCCTCCCTGCAGGACAAGTCCACTGAACAGACAGAGCAGGGATTTTTTTTTTTTTTTAAAAGGCAAGGTCTCACTATGTTCCTCAGGCTGGAGTAAGGTAGCTATCCACAGGCACGATCATAGCTCACTGCGGCCTGGAATTCCTGGGCTCAATTGATCCTCCCACCTCAGCCTCCTGAGCAGCTGGACTACAGGCACACACCGCTGTGCTGGCTC
The DNA here is from genome assembly GCA_963575035.1 of Avahi laniger. NCBI lineage: Eukaryota > Metazoa > Chordata > Mammalia > Primates > Indriidae > Avahi > Avahi laniger. Next base: position 11,130 of record CAUYSK010098572.1, on the reverse strand, counting down.
TGGAGCAGGGATTTTTCATTCTCATTTTACAGATCAGGACACTGAAATGAGAAGTTAAAAGTCATAGAAGCCAGACGGGGCAGAGTGAGAATGCTGCCCCAGCCCCTTTCCACTGCTCCGTCCAGCACAGCTCGCCATCCAAATACTGCTGGGTCATCAAGGCCACGAGAGCTGACAAAAGGCCAAAGGCCCTACAGCCAGGTCCAGCCCAGGCACTCACGGTGGAGTCCACGGCCAGTCCAGCCACCTCTTTCTGCTTCCTGTTTCCTTGCTAATGAAAAAGGAAGGATTCTCCTTCTTGCTTTCTAGATTTCCAGGTGTTCTGGGGTTTAAAAAATTGGTTCAAAGAAAGGAAACACTCTACTCTGACATAGCAGGTACTTCTGTTGGAAAACGGATGGTCACTTTTCATTGTTCCGATGAACTAAGGGGTTTAGTTTAAAGAATTTAAAACCTCAATTCTTGTATGACTGATGTTTATCTCAGAAATTGCAAACTTATGATGAGGGTGGTAGTTATAGTCTTATTACGCTTTTTTCCCCAAAAAGGATTAAAAACAAAATCAACAGTGTTGGTGGCATTGTGAAATATCTATAAACTTTTCTTTAAAATCTTTGTGAATCTGTATATTTCCCAACAGGACACATCAAAACTACCAGCTTTATGTTCCCCAAACAGTAACAATGCTTAGAAATAGTCTAATTACGTCTCGAAGAACTGAGACCGCTGAGTGTGCCACCGATTCTCCAGTTCTAGTTCATGTGATGAGTGCTTACCTCAGTAAGGCCTTTAATCTTCAGGTACCCACAAAGGTAAGAGTTCCCCGTGTCCACATGCTGGAAAGAAAGGACACACAACCTGTTACAAATGGATGAACCCACAAGGAGACACGCTGGGGGTACTCTGGAAATCCTGTGACACCAGGCCAGGTAGGTGACCAGGTGGTCAGAGTGCACCCGGCACAACCCAGGGCTCACCTGGCCTTTGGAATCTTCCCAAGTCCTCCCTACACAGGCCTGTTCTGCGACAGCAAACTGATCCCAGGACCCTCTCGACTTCCTTCAGGTGAATATCTTGAGGCTAAAGTGCCTTTCTGGAACAGGGAGCTTGCTCAAACCTCATTTTCTGCGCTATCTTCAAGACAAGTCTCCCAGTCATCCACAGACCTTGTGCATTGCTGGGCATGAGGTCTCTGTCTCTACCTACTCATATGGTGTCTCCCCTAATCCTGGACTTGACTCTCTTTCCAATGTCTTTCTAACCTATTTCTATTTCTATGTTCTCAGTCATTGGTCTAGGAAGTCTACTCCTCCCCTATTTTTTTGCATTATGCATCACCCTGCATTATTTCTTTATGAAATGGGCAGGCTATTCAGAAACAGCATCTTATAAAGGACTTTTATACATGATAAATTCCAGTTATGAACCAAATGCCAACCAAAAATCTGACTATACTGTGAATGTCTGCTCTGTCTGTTTCACATACAGATGTTGTGTTTCTTAATGGAAAGAGTCAGGAGCCTAAAATAAATGAAAATGGCAGACCCAGTAGAGGCTTAGTAGCCACCAATTACTAGTTGCTGAGAGACTGCCGGATGCCTACCAACAACCAATTTCCTCCTTTTTTTGGGCAGAGCCCAGATTTTGTTCTGGCACCTACTCTACCCCATAAGGCCTGGTTAACCCTGATGATCTAAGGTAAACACGTGCCCCTATCCCCTTGCAAGTCATCAGTTTAGGGGTGAGTAACCCAATTCTGGCCAATCAGACATATGTGTAAGTCTTCTGGGTGCATCTGGGAGAGATCACTGGCTTTTGAAGAGGTGCATAAGGAAGAAATGGCTTTTTCTTCCCTTGGTGGTGGTAGCATCTGCAAGCAGTGCCCAGTCCTAAGGCAACCATCTAGAGATCAGGAGGACAAACAGGCCAGGATATGCTGAGGATGGCAGCACAGAAAGATGGAAGGAACTGACCTGTCACAGGCCCCTGAATTAACCACCTGGGGCCCCGACACCTCCAAACTCCTTGTAATGTGAAATAATAGGCTCACTTATTCTTTAAGCTACTTTGAAATGCAAAATATGGTTACTTGCAGCTGAATGCATAATAACTAGTACATTTCATCCAAATATATACAGACTCATCCTGAACAGGCTGAGTTTCAGATTTCATGACAATTGGATTCACTTACAAAGTAAATCCTGAATTAAAGCAAAACAAAGTACAATGGTACCTGTAGCACACTGAGATTTTAATGTAAAGTGAGGTATCATTTCAAGAAACTAGAAAGGTTTTGTGGCATTTATCAGATCTGGGAACGCAACTACTTTCAATTATATAGTAAATCAGGTTGGGCACAGTGGCTTATGCCTGTATTACTAGCGCTCAGGGAGGCCAAGGCGGGAGGATTGCTTGAACCTTGAGGTCAGGAGTTTGAGACCAGCCTGAGCAAGAGTGAGATCCTGTCTCTACTAAAAATAGAAAAAATTAGCCGGGCGTGGTGGTGCTCGCCTGTAGTCTTAGCTACTTGGAGGCTGAGACAGGAGGATCACTTGAGCCCAGGAGTTTGAGGTTGCTGTGAGCTAGGCTGACACCACAGCACTCTAGCCCAGGCAACAAAGTGAGACTGTCTCCGAAAACAAACAAACAAAAAAATCATTATACCATAAATCAAATACTAAGGCAATCCTTAAAACCTGTAATGAACTTAGTCAGCCAGATGATGTCAGCACCAAAGCAAACGAGCTTCAACGAAGCCAAAGTGCCTTTACAGTTTGGTGCTGGTGACAAAGGTATTCCATGTGAAAATTGCCAAAGCATTTTAAATATCCTCATCAGCTGACCTTTGCATTGGACATTATCTAAAACAGCTGACCACACTAACATGGTTCAGCAAAGAACTTTTACTAAAGGACACAAAATACTAACCTGACGCTTTAAATTTCATGTATGCAATTCTCATTGAATTCAATATAGTTTGGGGTTTCACAGCTGCTGCAAAGGGTATCAGGTGGCAAGGATACTTGCTAATACGATTAAAAATTGAACTGTAAATTGGCTAACATTTTGCATGGATTATCACATGCTCGAGAATCAGAATTTCAGCTTGGCCTCCATTCAACCATGTGTCTCTCCCATTCTGCTCAAATTGATCTTGAAGATGTTGGTGAACTCACACCGCAACGCATACGGCTTAAGCAAACGGCAGGCCAGCATCTCAATGAGAAAGATAACAGGGCACGTGCTCAGCTAGAAGGTCTCACAGCACAGCTGTGTCCAACGGCTGCTCTTTTTAATATTCCTTTCACAGTGACCTGGGCTTCATCCTACTGTTGGCTTCTTAGATGGTAGAGGAGGAAAAAGTAGTCACAGTAAGAGGGGGAAAAAGAAAAAGATCCAGTCAGAACCTCACAAAGGTTGGAAGAACTCTTTAAACTGAAATCTCAAAAAACAAAGTGCTCCAAAAAGCACATGAAAGATGCACAACATCATTAGTCATTAGGGAAATTCCCATCAAGACCACAATGAGAGACCCCTTCAAACCCAGTAGGGTGGCTACAATGAAAAAGATGAACAACAGCCAAGTGTTGGTGAGGATGTGGAGAAGTCGGAACCCTCATTCACTGCTGGTAAAAATGGAAAACGGTACAGCCGCTTGGAAATCACTGGCAGTTCGTCAAATGTTAAACATAGAGTTATCATATGACCCAGCAGTTCCACTCCTAGGTATCTATCTACTGAAGAGAAATGGAATGTATGTCCACATAAAAACTTGTACATAAACATTCACAGCAGCATTATTCATAACAGCCACAAAGTGGAAGCAACCCAAATGTCCATCAACTGATCAATGGACAAACAAAATGCTGTATAGCCATAGAATGGACAATTGTCACAATGAACAATGCAACAATAAAAAGGAAAGAAATGCTGATACATGCTACCATAAGGATGAACCTTGAGGACATTATGCTAAGTGAAAGAAGCTAGTCACAAAAGAACAAATACTGTATAATTCCATTTATATGAAATGTCCAGAATAGGCAAACTAAAAAAAAAAGAAAAACAAAAAAACCCACCAACCCCGATTAGCAGTCCCCTAGGATTGGAAAGGGAAGATGGCTAAGAGTATGAGGATTTTTTGGGGGGTGATACAAATGTTTTAAAATTGGGTTGTGGTGGCGTTTATACAACTCTGTGAATATACTAAAAAGTATTGAACTGTACACCGTAAATGGATGAATTGTATCTAAATAAAGGTACTGAAAACAAGAAAGAAAGAAGGAAAGGAAAAAAGAAGCTGAGTTATAAAAAGCAAGAGAGGCCAGGTATGGTGGCTCATGCCTGTAATCCTAGCACTCTGGCCTGTAATCCTAGCACTCTGCAAGGCCGAGGCGGGAGGATCGTTTGAGCTCAGGAGTTCGAGACCAGCCTCAGCAAGAGTGAGATCCCATCTCTACTAAAAATAGAAAAAATTAGCCGGGCATGGTGGCGCATGCATGTAGTCCCAGCTACTTGGGAGGCTGAGGCAGGAGGATCGCTTGAGCCCAGGAGTTTGAGGTTGCTGTGAGCTTCTAGCCTGGGCAACAGAGACTCTGTCTAAAAAAACAAAAAAAGGCAGGAAGAGTATTCTAAGAAGGCTGAGTCTGAGAAACTAGTCCTGGCTGAAAAACCAGGTGATGGGGCAATTCACATGCCACTGACTGGTGAACAATCAGTTAGCTAGCCAATCCAGATGTTGGGCAGGTTCAGCTACACTCCAACTTAATCGCATCTTCCACTGGCTCACAAGGAGACTGACCCCTGACAGGAGTTCAGAAACAACACACCGGTGACAGGAGGGAAGAGTTGCTGCAGTAACCAAAGCAGACTTCCCTTTGACGCCTAGCTACCCTGTCTGTTGTCCCTCACCACATCAGAAACTGTCAAATTCAAAAACGAGCACAAATTCATACCTTCATACTAGATTCTCACATTTTAAGCAAAAAAAAAAAAAAAAAAAAACACCACACTAGGCATATAATTATTAAGATGGAAATATTTCAGCCACAGTAGTTTTCAATTACAGTATCATGGCTCATAATAGAACTTTAAGTTTATAGACCAAAGACACACAACATAAATGTGCAGTTTTCCTAATCAAAACCAAAGAAAACTACTTATTCCCACAAAGCAGTAAGAAAAAGAGTGATGAGTGCTCTATAGTTGGCAGGAAGAAAAGGCACCCTCACTGTATTTTAGGTGGGAGACCTACTTGTTCAGAAGCGAGGCTAAGATTTAAAATTTAAGAAGGGCAAAAGCGCGAGAAACAGACGCATTTTATGTTCTACCGTCACACACTGGGGCAATGAGGCAGCATACAGAGCCTCAAAGATTCTGGAAGGGCTTTCAAGGGGTAAGATGTTTGGAGGGGCTTTTGGGAACAGCCTAGGAGGTGGAGTGTCAGACTAAGCAAAAAGAAGCAAAAGGGAGGGAAAAGTGGGTCCTCAGGCAGGAAGGGCTAGGTACAGAGAAGAGACATAAAAAGGAGTATTCACTACCACCAATCCCCTTTGTCTGGGAAAAAGTGTCATGCATGAGAGGGGTAAGGGCCAGGCAGGTGAAGTTGCAGTTCCAAAGCTGATCAGGGACTGGCAGCAGGTACTCAGAAATCCAGGTCAAATGGGGGGAGGTGAGTGGACATGAAACAAAACTGAGTGAGTTAGGTTTCCCAGCACGTGGGTGGCAGAGACTGGGAGGAAGCCCTGTCCCTGTGTAAAGAAAAGTTAAGAACATGGCAAGAGGGACCTCTGGAATCAGGAATGAGAAAGACGAAGGTACGCAGTGAGCAACTCTGGTGGAGAGGCCCATCGAGAGCAGACTGGACATGGTCACAGAGCAGGGGGAGGGAGTGTGAGAAGCCTGTGGCAGGAGGCCTGGGTTTGGGGGCAGCTGGGAGGAGCTGGGTGCCCAGACCACATGAGACTGAAGCAGTGGGTGGCAAGATCCTAACAGACTGTGGGGAGCCCCACCCAGCGGCACCTAGGGAGTGCCTGGTCTTGAGAGGGCCCAGAGTCTGACCAATCAGTTGCGGAGTGGATGCTCAACCAATGGAAGGAGGGTGCTCCCACGTCTTAGCTGATCAAACTCTCCTGAGGAGAAAATCTCAGGAAGAGGAAAACCCCAGGGTCTGAGGATTCCTGGGACTGAGGAAAGGGGGGCGCACGTCTCAAGTCTGGGATAATCTGACATGGGCCCAGCCAGGGAGCGTCCCGAGTCTGGGGAAATCAATAGAGAGTTCTTCGGGGACTGAGAAGGACTGGTGGCAGGGCTGGTCTAGGGACAACAAGTCACGGGGAGGAAGGATCCAGGCCATAGGGGAGCCAGTCATGGGGGCTTCCGGATCCCCAGTGGGCCGTCACGGGCTTCAAGTCTGGGAGAGTGTTCGGGGTCGGCCAGGAGCTGGTCGCGACAGGCTCAGGTCCGAGGGGGCAGGTCAGGGTTGGGGCTCAGAGTGTGAGACACCAGCTGGGTAGGTCCTGGGTGGGAAGCGCCGGGTGCAGGAGGCCCCAGCGGCGAGGGCCTGGTCCGCGGCTGCGGGCTCGAGGAGCCGAGGGCGGGCACGGTCCGTGAGCGCCGCGAGGAGGCCCTCGGGCCCCGGCCCGGCCCGGCCCGGCGCTCACCTGCAGCACCACCTCTACGTCGTACGAGTTCCCCTTGCTCTTCTGGTGGCCGCGGAACTTGGAGCCGCTGTAGAGCAGGCTGGTGGCCACGCCGGGCTGCTGGGTGTTGATGGGCGGCGGCGGGATGAGTGAGGCCGCGGAGGCAGCCGAGGCACCGGCCGGCGGGGGACACTCGGTGCGGACCGGCATCGCGGGGTCCCCCGGAGCCAGGGCTGGGGGGAGGGGGAGAGGAACCGCCGCCGCCGCGCGGGAGCCGAGAGGGTGGCGGGGAGGGAGACGCTGGGGCGCGCACGCGCGGATAGGGAGCAGGAGCGGGGACCACCTGCCCGCCGCCTACGGACCAACAGCTTCGGCCGCCACCGGGACCCCGAGACCTGCGAGCAGGGCCTCCCCGTCCTGAGCTGGGTCCCCCTCCCCACTTGCCCTCGCACACACACACACACCACCCCTTCCGATTGGCTCGGGCGAGCCGGGAGGGCGGGAACAGGCTCACGCGGCGCATCCGCCCATTGGCGGGCAGAGAAAACACGTGGCGGGGTGCGCGAGAGGCCCGCTGGGACTTGTAGTCTTCTGGCTGAGGCACGGCGAAGGAGGGGGCGGGGCGAGGTGCGATTGTGATGCTGATTGACGGGGGTGGTGCGCAGGAGGCGCGCGCCAGCGACGGCGCGCCATTGGTGTCATGCGGAAGATGGCGGCTTCCATGGGAGGCTGAAGGCTCTGCAGAGGCAGTGAGATTTCCGTACAGCCCGAGCGTGCACCTTGAGGGTCTCTTCGTTCTGTGTTTTCTGCTCCCAGATTTCGCGCCGCGCGTCTTTTCAGGCCCTCGGGCGCGATGTGGAGAAGCTGCCTTCGACTGCGGGACCCGGGGCGCCGCCTCCTGAACCGGCCCGCTGGTGGCCCTATAGCCTCGGTGGGGCCCGGGCCAACCCACCCGGCCCTGGCCCGGGCCTACGCGCCCCCAACAGGTGAGGCGAGGACACGTGCTCTTTTGGCGGGGGGGTCGAGCCAGGCTAAGGTGGGCTTCGGGCTTCAGTTGTGCAGGACGGGGTGACCGAGGCAGATGTCAGGCTCATGAGGTTATTCAGGTCAATCAGGTTCTAGTGCAGATGAGAAACTGAAGCCCAGACAAGGACAGGTACGACCAGAGTGGACACAGCGCATCACAGCACGAGACAGTCATTGATATTTGGCTCGTGCATCTTTTCTCAAAGGTTATGGCTCTCCTCTCTTTAATAAGGAAAGCAAGTGTCATCCTTGTTTTCAAACGGAGAAGTTTGGGCTCTGGATTAGGACTTTGCCAAGGTTACAGAGCAGACTCTGTGAGAGATTTGTGGAGGGCAAAGGCCAGCCGGCATGACTGCTTTCTGTGTCTTCAGTGCTCAGCACAAGACCCGGCACAGTAGGAGCCTAGAACCCAGGCCTTCATTCCCCCATCCCCTGGTCTTTGTAGGTTTTCTGGCCCTCCATCCTACCAAAACCCCTGGTATCTGTAGCCTTCTCTCCTAAATGGGAATTGACACCATGCCTCCTTCCTCCACCTCTGACTCTGATTAGGCCTAGAAGAAGGTAGTGGCTCTTTCATTGCTGCTGGAAAGCGGATTAGGACAGGGGCGGGGAAACTTTTCAGGTTGGAAGGCTGCATTAATTTAGCTGTAATGAAATAAGGCCACATTCAAGAAACTTCAATTAGATATACTTAAAAATGTACATTATTTTGTAAAAATCTAACTACTGTGTACTTAATAATTTCAAAAAATGAAAACTATTTGTTAATTTTAAAGTTAACTAACCTTTTTAATGACTTTGTTTTATATGCTTTTTGTTGGAAAGTATTTGAATATTTGGTTGCAGCATGAAATTGTGGAGGTCCACAATTTCAGTTGATCTTCTAGACAGGTATCAGTCATTTGTGACCTTAAGGGCATCTTGATTTGGGCTAAGTAGGAGAATGTAGGTTCCCAGCAGTAAGTGGTTGAAAAGCAAGAAAGCGTATTTCGGGCATGTTGCCAAAGGTATGGATATTCGACTGTATTTTTCCATATTTCAATTGGATCTTTCTCAGCATCAAACAATGACTTTAAAATGTCGTCTATTGAGAGCTCAATCAATTCCATCTGTGGTTCTTTAGGTGCGTTGGTGATATCAACTAGGTGAGGCTGAAATGCTAATTTGAGTGTCATGATGTCCTGATTCTCAAAGTCAGTGAAGCTTTCATTGTGTTTTGCAATTAATAGGTCTATAACAGCTGTGTATTCTTCAAATGATTTGCATATATCATCCTGCTCATCAATGACTTTTGCTAACTGGGGAAAATGTTTATCCAAAATTTCCTTTCAAAGAAGTGTTTTGAAAAAAGATAGCTTTTTTCTGAAATGCTTGGATTTTTTTTGCCACATATCATATATAGGCTTAGTTTTACCTTGCAAAGAAATACTCAAGTCGTTTTGATTTGACATAACACACAGAAATGCTGCATTCCTATAGAAATCTTCTTTCAATAATTCACATTGCTGATTCTGTTCTTCATAAGATTTAACTGTCTGTTATCACAAAGATAAAATTTTGGCTAATACCTGTCCCTGTGATATCCAACGCATGCACTTTAGAATGATATTGCAAATCTGCACTGAATGCTTCCTCTTTCCACTTTAGCCGGTTATAAAACTGAGGATGCCATGTTGCATCTGCAAGAGTATAGTTCACAATACATATAACTTATTGCAAAGTGTCACTTAAAATCGTAGCTTTAGCACAGAGATTTTGCCTATGCAAGATACAATGAAAAGAAATGAAAGCATCTGAATCTGTTAATACTTTTTTTATCTGTGCAATAAACCCTTCATGTTTTCCTGTCATGGAAGGTACACTGTCTTTACATACACTCACTAAATTTACCAAATTCAGTCCAACTTTATGGCATTTATCTTGAAAGTTGTTGAAGATACCTGTTCTCAATGTTCTGTAGCATCCAAGTCAGTAGTATCAGTTGATCCATCCAAAGAAATTGAATAATATGTATTTTCCTTTCGAAGTAATACATGAAGTTGCTCTGTTAAGTAGAAGGCTAATTCATGCTGAGGATCAGTTATGGTTCTCCGTGAAAGAGGCAGTTGTTTGTACTTTGAAACGTTATCAGAGTCTAAACATCCTACAACTTTGACAATGCATTCTTTCACAATTTCTATTAATACATCCCTGAATGGCTTCCCTTTCCCCCCAATATATAAGCTACTTTGTAAGTTGCTCCAGTGGCATTATTCCCAAGTCTTATTGCTGCTTGAAAGAATTGTCTTTGTTTTTCATCTTTTAATTTCTATAGTATTACCTTTTGTGCCTCTCCCTCTAATTTAAAATATTTGTGGTCCTGGCCAGGCAAGGTGGCTCACATCTGTAATCCTAGCACTCTGGGAGGCCGAGGAGGGAGGATCACTTGAGCTCAGGAGTTGGAGACCAGCTTGAGTAAGAGCAAGACCCCATCTCTACTAAAAATAGAAAAAACTAGCAGGCGTGGTGGCATGTCCCTGTAGTCGCAGCTACTTGGGAGGCTGAGGCAGGCTCCTGCTTGAGCCCAGGAGTTCGAGGTTGCAGTGAGCTATGATGGTGCCACTGCACTCTAGCCAGGGTGACAGAGTAATTCTGTCTCAAGAAAATAAATAATTAAATTAAATATATATATATATATATATATATATATATATATATATATATATCTAGTTGTGGTCCTTATGAGTGTTATAATGCTGATGAGCATTGAATTTCCTTAATGTTGATATTGCAGTATCACAAAGTGAGCAAATCATCCTATGTTTAGCAGAAACAAGATAATATTGCAATTCCCAATCCTCATTAAAAACTGTTTTCTTCCTTCAGCATTCTCTTGGTCTTCTTTGACATGATGGGCAGTTACTAAGACAGAATTAAAAAATACTGTCAAGCTGTGCAACTATTCACAGATTCCACTTCAAACATAAATACAGTGCACCATTGTCAAAAGCCGATAACCGAGTAGCATAGTCGATCCCCGTAAACTCATGCCAACCAATCTCATGCGGTATGGCACTAGTTAGGTGGGGGAAGTTAGAGCTAAATCATGAGCGTAGCAGCCATCAATTTAGCCCTCCTGGCTTACTAATGTTCTAATTGTGCTGGCTGATCTGGGAGGATTATTTCGTTAAACTTATTTTATTCTTCAGTATTTTTTTTTTTTTTTTTTTTTTGAGACAGAGTCTCACTGTGTTGCCCGGGCTAGAGTGCCGTGGCGTCATCTTAGCTCACAGCAACCTCAAACTCCTGGGCTCAAACGATCCTCCTGCCTCAGCCTCCCGAATAGCTGGGACTACAGGCATGCGCCACCATGCCCGGCTAGTTTTTTCTATATATTTTTAGTTGTCCAATTAATTTCTTTGCATTTTTAGTAGAGATGGGGTCTCGCTCTTGCTCAGGCTAGTTTCGAACTCCTGAGCTCAAA
>CAUYSK010098566.1:0-13189 GCA_963575035.1 Avahi laniger | reverse complement strand
AAAAATAGAAAGAAATTAATTGGACAGCTAAAAATATATAGAAAAAATTAGCCGGGCATGGTGGCGCATGCCTGTAGTCCCAGCTACTCAGGAGGCTGAGGCAGGAGGATCGCTTGAGCCCAGGAGTCTGAGGTTGCTGTGAGCTAGGCTGACGCCACGGCACTCGCTGTAGCCAGGGCAACAACGTGAGATTCTGTCTCAAAAAAATAAATAAATAAATAAAATGTTCCCAGATGGTCCTTGTGTGGTGGACTTTAGAACATCGTTAAACCACCTTTGTTTTCTGGCCAGCCTCTCTCTCCTTGTCTGAAAGGAGAGCCTCAACCCTTCCTCCTCACCCTCGCCTCTCCCCCACAATCCCAGAGCCTCCTGACGGGCCCCTGCTTCACCCCTGCCCACAAGTCTGCCCACAGCGCTCTGCCAGCAGCTAGGACGGGCCCTTTGAAGTACAAATTGATCATGCCACCCAGCTATAACACCCCCAGTGTCTTTCCCACTGTGTTGAGGGTAAAAGCCATCTTGATCTCAGAGTGGCCAAAAGGTGCCTTAAAATCAGGCCCCTGCCCACCTCCTCACTTCATGTCACTTTGATCTCCCCTTGCTCACAGCTTGGGTGGCACCACCCTTTTTGCTGTTCTGGGTCCCCCCAACCCACACTGGTGCTTTTGACCATGGTGCAGCCTCTTCCTAAGTAAGCCTGGCTCTCTGCAGGGCTCCGACCTGCTCACGTGGACTCTCAACCCAAGAGGCCTTGGCGAGGTCGTCCCTGATCACCCGGGCAAGGCCCCTTCCAATGCAGTCTGAGTCTAACCCACTGCTCTGGTGTTTTCTTGAGGACACTTGTCAATATCTATCCAGATTTCATTTATTTGCTTGTTTATTTGTTTCTAGACTTTTCTCCTCGCTTGAATTTAAGCAGGGGTCTCGTCTGTCTTGTTTACCACTATAGTCCTGGCTCATAGAATTCTTCCTGACCTTTAGAGTGACTCAGGAAATACTTGTGGGAAAGAAGGAAGGAAGGAAGCAAGCGAGGGAGGGCAGGAAGAAGAGGAAGGATGGAAGGAGAGAAGAAGTCTCTTGGATCTACATATTCTAGCTGGTTTTTAGCAAGAAGAGGATGACATTTACAACAAGAGACTTAACTATGGGTTTTAAGGCAGGGAAACAGCAATGTTTAGGGGAAGGTTAAGAAAAGTTGGGGAGCCCCAGGTCTCCCCTTGCAGGTGGTTAGCAGTGTTGCCTAGGGGTGGGCAGACAGAAGCTCGGGGAAGCCATGGGGGCAGAATAGAATAAGTGGAGGAGGCAAGAAATCTCGACTCTCCTAGGTGTGCAAGACCCCCTCCTGCCTGGGACACTCCTGAGGCCAGCATCTCCCCTTTTGTGAATAGCATCAGGACTAGCATCGTCCCCAAATAACCCAGAATCAATGAAGGAGCTGGTGGAGTGCAAGCATTCAGGTCTGAGGAAGGGAGTTCCTTGGAACTGGGCCGGAGTCTTCTCCAGTTCTGCAAATGCAGTCTCTCTGCTTAAGAACTGGCTACAGTTGGCCATCCGCACACAGCTGTGCAATGACAGATGATGTCATGGGGGTGTGAGGCTTGCTTCTGGGAGGTGGGATTGATTGCATGGACCTTCAGTGTCCCAGAGGGCAATACTCACGTGGGTGGACACAAGCCACACAAAAGCAGCTGGTCAGCCACCAGCTGAGAAATCTCTTCTAACCAAGAGAGCTGAGCAGACGCCGGACAGCCTGCCTGGGGGCATCAGCCGGCTTGGGTACCGGGAAGAAGCTGGTGAGGCTGGTGGTCAGGGGTGCCTGGCAAGCCTCAGAGCCTGTGACATTCAGACCAGGTCCATTTCCGGCTGATGCCCAAGTGGACTCTCCGCAGCCATCGGGAGGGTGTTCGGCTCATCAGGGAAAAGTCGATTCCCCAGGGCTTTTACTTATAACTTTGTTTGCAGATAGCAAGCCTTTTCCGTCCGGCTCCTCATCCCGAGCCTTTCTGCCTGTAACAATCACATTATTTAATTTAGACGAGTGAAGTTACCTTAGATCAATTATACTTATTTTTCCTGTGTAATTTCCAAAGCTTAATATCTCCATTCAGGCCCAGCCTGGGGGACAGGTTGTCTAGCAGAGTCCTAAACGATTTCAGCCTTTAATTCAATTGTACTTTTACCATAGCCTGGCAGCGAGCATAATTCTTTTATCCCTAAGATGTCTCATTAGCAATAATCTAATAGCACATATTAAAATATAGGTCACCGAGGTGGGCTGCCAAGTGGAAGACTTATCATAACTTTGAAGGCTGGACAGCTGCCTTGGTGGGACTGGGTTCCCCCAACATCGCACCACCCAACTCTAGGCTTAATTCTAAAACAATTGATTCAATAAAAACGGCTTACTTCCTCCAGTTCAAGGTTAAGAGTCAACCTTGGCTAGGAAATAGTGCTGTTCCCTGTCGCTGCGGGGTGGGGTAAGGTGGAGGGGGATGGTGTTTCTTGCCAACATAACATAGCAGAAAAGATCTCCGGTCTCGTGCCAGTTGTGCCATGAACATGCAAAATGACCTGGGCTACAGCTCATACTCCCTCTGGCCTCGGTCTGCACACCTGTAAGAGGGGAAGGTCCTGAAGTTAGATACAATGTTTCCTGAATTCTGGCACTCAGTGCTGAATTTGTCCTTCATGTTTTCTTTTGAATCAACTCACTCTTCTTAATTAAATACATTTGTTTTAAAAAGGAAACTCAAATATCAACAAGGAAAAATCTCAAGAACATTTGCAGAAGGATTCATGCAGAATGAGACCAGTTGTATAAACTTTAAACACACGCAAAAGTGATATGCAAGACTCGTTTAGACAGGCAAAACAATCTATGGGGTTCGAGGTCAGGATAGTGGTTACCTTTGGGGAGAAAGGAGGGAATATTGATGGGGAGAGGGGACAAGGGGGACTCCAGGGGTGCTGGTCATTTTCTTGAATGGCCTGGGTGTGGTTTCGTGGGCAGTTTACAATGTAAAAAGTGCACTTATAATTAGTTAACTTTTCTATGTGTTAAGCCTCCTACATATACACACGCATACATGTATAATAGATAAATTTAGGGATATACACACAATTTAAGCATATATATATGTGCCTAATAGCATATACTAATATGCATATATATATGGTATATTACATACACATGTGTTATATATATATAATATATAATATAGTATTGATTATTCCCAAGAATAGTCTATTATCATATATTTATATTTAATATAAATATATTGTTATATACATCTACATTATATGTGTATGTATACTGTATATTTAATATATGCTATTAGATAGATATTGTATATGTACATAGTATGGCTTCTTCCTGAGCACGTGTCTATGCGTGCACGTGTAGTACCTACATACACTACACAGCACGTATCTAATGAAAGCACAGACACGGTACAGTGAAACCACACACATACGAAGTGAGGGTAGTGGCTGGTGAGGGGAGGTGTGGGAGGGAGGAACACCACTGGGGAGGGAGCCAGGGGCTGGAACATTCCCCTCCACGGTAGTAGTTAAAGCCAGGCCTGCACAGACCTAAACCACGGACCCCTGCTCCTATGGACTGCGCTGCTTTCCTTCAGGAAGAGGCGTGAGGTCCCTTAAGCTCTGACCGTCCTGGCTTCTAAGCAGAGGGGGCTGTGGAGAGAGATCTTGTTCAGGGTGCACTCAGGAACAGGAAGGAAAAGGAAGAGGGAAATTGTTAGCAAAATTTGGAAAACTTTGAAGCAAAGCCCCCTCCCTTTCCGAGACCCCTTTCTCCAGCTCTGTCCCCAGGGTCAATCCCCATCCTCCAGTGTGGCTGGTACTCCCAGGGGCTAGACCTGGGATACCTGGGGAGCAGAGCAGCATGCTCACGCCTCGGGGGGCGTCCTCAGCCATCCCAGACGCAGCCCTTTCAGTGCCCTCCTGGCCACCGTGAGCCAGGGGCTGACTCCTGGGGTGCTTGTCTGTGGACTCTGATCCCGCTCTTGGGCCACACGGAACGTACGTATGGCCTCCTCTTGGGGACTGCCTGTCCACTCTTGAGGCCAGCAGTTCTGTTCTTTGGTCCTTCTCCTAAGGCCTAAGTCTCTCCCTGCCTGCCCCCCAGCTCACTCTCCCAGCACGTGTGTGCACGGAAACATGTGCTACGTTGTGACGATTGGGCTGAGTGTGGGAACCGCCTTCCACTCAGCGGCCCACATCCACACGTGGGCAGTGGGAACCGGCTCCCGGTCCCCTCATGAGGGAAGCGTGTACATGAGTGTGTGCACTAGCATCTGTGTGTTTCTGTGTGCCTTGGAACAGGCAGGGTGGCCTAAGGGTGACCAAGACGCCTGCCCAGCCTGGTCGCTCCTCCGACAGCCACTCTAAGGCCTTCCCAGCCTCCTCATCAGAACTCATCTGTCGCACGTCCCATTCTTTCAGGGCGAGGCTGCGCTAGCTGGCCTGATAAATGTTCCGCAGAGAGGATGGGGGTGTGGGCAGAGCCTGGGAGTGCCAGGAGCCAGGGTAAAGCCAGAGTCAAGCCAGAGTCTGAACCCTCCTTCTGCCCCACCGTGTGGCCCCAGGGGCAGGCTGAGGCAGGGAGGCAGGGAGCGGGGTGGAGAAGAGGAGGGTCCTTCTTCCGGTGACCTGGGAAGGGCAAAGAGCAGGACACAGCTGTAGCCGGGGAGGATGGCATCCAATGCTGACGTCCTGGACAGGTGGGCAGGACAAAGGGAAGGAAAGTAGAGGAGAAAAATGTAGGAGAAAAAGGATGGGGTTGGGGGTAGGCTTGGGAGGTAGTGAGAGGGGTGCAGCCGAGGGCTTGGGGTGGGAGGATGTGGGCCTTGGCAAGGGAAGGACTCCAGCTCCTCGGGGAGAAAGGGCCAGAAGAGACGGTGTCTGACAAGCAGACAGTGTTGGGGTTCAGCCGACATTGGCATCAGCCATGACCTTGAGGTTCCCAGAAAACAGGGATGAGCAGCCCCGTTGGGATGGGCAGATTGAGCAGGGAGGGGGCAGTGAGGCAGGTGGGGACCCAACGGGGAGCCGCTGAGACATCAGGATAGAACAGGAGCCAGCCTGGGTCTGGGTTCAAATCCCACCTCTGGTCCACTCTAGCCACGCAACCCAGGACTAGACATTTAACCATTTTCAGCATTTAGTCTCTAATCCATAAAATGGAAATAATAATAGTGAGTATTTCATGAAGTAATACTTAGCATAGCACCCAGAGCCGTCTTGCTCAGTCAATGAAAGGACTGTCAAACGGCTAGCAAAGAGCTCGTGTACCCAGTGTGTGCCAGGCACTGCCTAGGCACTTCACAGTCACCGCCGTGCCTGAGCCTTACACCTGCCTTATGGGGTAGATACTGTCATAAGCCCCGTTTTGTAAAACAGAGGCTTACATCAGCCCAGGGCGACACAGCTGGGGAGAGCCAGGGTGTGAACTCCCAAGCCGTTAGCCTGGAAGTGGGGTGTCACTGTGCCTGCAGGCCACATCAAGGAGGCCAGAGACGGGTCCTTCTAGGAAACTGGTGGGGGTTAAACCATTACCCTGAGCCCTGCCCCCTACTGCCCTGCCTTTACCCTAAGGCCACCCAGCTTTGCTCTTGGGGGCTGAGAATACAGGAGGAGGAGGAGGTGGACTTTTCAGGCACATGCCTCAGACAGGTGTCCCCTGTGTTGTCCTGCCTGCACCACCACCATTAAGCAGCTTATTAGGGCCAAGATCCTGGGCATCAAGGCACAGCGGGACCAGCCCACACCGGGTACAGCATCCCCCGGCCCTTGGCTTCACGGTGGGCAACCCCCTGCTGAGGCCTCACAACGATTCTCTCAAAGAGGGTGCAATTCACACCTCCATCACCTTGCCCATTCCCTACCTGCTTCGGGGGTTTGATGGATGCCTCTGGTACCTCCAAGACAGTCCCCTAGACAGTGAACACGAAGCAGCTTTTCTCCCTTCCCTCTCACTGCCTTCCTGGGAAAAGGAAGCTCAGCCAGGAAATGGCCTATGTGTTTTTGCCAAGCGTGGTCAGAGCAGAAAGAGGCCATACCAGTGCGAGGGCAAGAAGGCATTCGGACTGGGCAAAACAAGTATGAATTGCTACAGCCACCGTCAACTTGGGAAAAAGGTTATGAAACACGTCACTGATACTGGAATTCTTTTTTAAACCAGGAATAAACATGGCACAAACATGTAGATTCCTGGCTCCCACTGCGGACCCATTGAAGTCAAATTTCTAGGGTAGGCCGGGCACAGTGGCTCACGCCTGTAATCCTAGCTCTCTGGGAGGCCGAGGCAGGCGGATTGTTTGAGCTCAGGAGTTCGAGACCAGCCTGAGCAAGAAGGAGACCCTGTCTCTACTAAAAATAGAAAGAAATTAGCCAAACAACTAAAAATATATATATATAAAAATTAGTCGGGCATGATGGCACATCCCTGTAGTCCCAGCTACTCGAGAGGCTGAGGCAGGAGAATCACTCGAGCTCAGGAGTTGGAGGTTGCTGTGAGCTAGGCTGATGCCACGGCACTCTGGCCAGGGCAAGCGAGTGAGACTCTGTCTAAAAAAAAAAAAAAAAATTTCTAGGGTGGCTCCCAGGAGTCTGCAATTTTACCAAATCTGCTAGAATGTGTGAACTGGGAAAGTAGCAAAGAGGCAAAGGTCTTTAGGAAGAAGCAGTGACCTTCGAGGACACGACTGCTACTGGTGTAACAGGGTCTTGACACACGTGACCCTTCCTATGGTGTTGTCCATCAATTTTCTTAACAGGTGTTGTTGTTTCCATTTTACAGGGGCGGGGGATAGGGGAACACTGAAGCTCAGAAGCCAGAAATCACTCAGCAGGCAAGTAGTGAAGCCCGGCTTTGGACCCAGCTCTTAGAATTTTTAACTCCAAAGGCAACAATTGTAATTGTTATACCGACCCATGTTTGCTATTTCATCCCAGGCTTGTAATTTGAAGTCAGATAAATCTAACTTAAAATTCTGGAGGAGCTGTCCGTCTCCCACAGTCGTAGAGAAATTGAACTTTTTGAAAACAACAACAAGACGCAACACTTATGCAACACGAGACACTGCGCTAAATGCTTTGCGTGTATTTACCCACTCAATTCTCTCAGCAATTCTATGAGGTCTCTTATCATCAGCATCATCTGACCCATTGCACAGATGAGGAAACCAAGACATGGAGGAGATTTCATAGATAGTGGGTGGTACAGCCAGGAGTAACATTCAGGCAATGCGACTCCTAAGTCCGTGCTTTCAGCCTCTCCACTCTTCTGCCTCTTTAGGATATGGAAAAAGCTTAACCGGGTAAGTTTCCCAGGAATAGACCTCAGAGAGCCAGTGAGACAAGTAGGAAGGAATTGGGAAGGTAATTTTCAGAATCAATATGGTCCAATTTGGTCCATAAAATAAGAGAGAACTCAGAGTACAGTAATTTTAAGGGATTCTGAGATGGATTTCATTCAGGAGTCTGCAAATCCCCCCCTCCACAGTATTAAAATACTGTGTACATCAAAGAAGACCAGTAACGTGGAAACATGCCCTGTATTCTTGGGTGGGAAGATTGCCTGATATAAAGATCCCAATTCTCCCCAAATTGATCTATAGGTTCAATGCAATCATGGTTGAAATTCCAACGGGATAGTTCATGGAGCTCTGTAAGATGATTCTGAAATTTTTAGGAAAAAGTATGGCCAAGTCACTTCCAAAGAAAAAGGGCTGGAGAGTCTTGCTCCACTGGATAGAAAACTTATTTTAAAGCAACATAATTAAGACAGTGTAGTGTTGCTCAGGACCAGATAAATAGATCCATAGAACAGGAGAGGGAGCCCAGTAAAAACCCAGTTGTGCAAGGAAACTTGATCTATGATAGAGAATTGTCTGCTGATCACAGCAGAGAAGATGTAACTACTTAATGACCAGGTCAGGACAATTTGTTATCTGTTAATCCTATGAAAAATAACAAAGTGGAATCCCTACCTCACACCCTACAGAAAAATCAACTCAGGTGGGTGAAAGACATAAATATGAAAGGCAAAATTGTCATATTTTAAAATATAATTTAGGAAAATATCAAGTAAGGAAACATTTCTTAAACTAGGCACAAAGACATAAACTAAAAAGAAAAGATTTCTGCATTAAATTACATTAAAATTAATAACTTCTATTTATCAAATCACCATAAATAGAGCAAAAAGCCTTCTGACACAATCAAGAAAAGATGTTTGCAACATAACAAAGGTCAGTTCCCAGAATATATTATGAACTACTATGAATCAACAAGAAAAAGACAAACAAGCCAATACTACATTGTGCAAACAACGTGCGTCATCACCTCACAGAAGAAAAAGAAACACAAATGACCCATAGCAGGTGAGAAGACGTTCAATGTCATCAGAAGTCAGGGAAATGCAAATTAAAACCACAATGAGATACCATTTCACACCCGAAAGATTGGCAAAAGTTAAAAGCCTGGATAATACCAAAGGTTAGAGAGAATGTAAAGAAATTCAAAGTGAAGAATTGGCACATTGCTAGAGTGTGTTTCGGCTGGTGCTACCACTTTAGAAAATAGTTGGATGTTGCTTGACAGAGCTGAACAAACACATGCCCTACAAACCAGCAATTCACTCCAAAGAATAAACTCACATGCACATAGCAGTTAAAAAATCCAAATGTCCTTCACAGTTGAATGAATAAATAAACTGTGATTATTCATACAAGAGAACGAATGTAAACAACAGTGAAATTGAGTGGACCACAGCCAACCTCCTCATCATGTGGTCGAATGTCAAAAATACTACATTTAGCCAAAGAAGCTGCAGATCAACATCTATAGTGTGATTCCTTTCATATAAAGTTCAAAGAAGAAATAAACTAAACAATGCATTGTTCAGGAATATATTCGAAGGTGGTAATACTACAAAGAAATGATGATTGTTAAACTCAGGAGAGTGATTACACTGGGGAGAGGAGATGGGTGGAGTAATATTGGGGGGGACATGGGGGCTTGTAGGGTACGGAGATGTTCTATTTCTTTTTTTTTTTTTTTTTTTTTGAGACAGAGTCTCACTTTCTTGCCTGGGCTAGAGTGCCGTGGCGTCATCCTAGTTCACAGCAACCTCAAACTCCTAGGCTCAAGCGATCCTCCTGCCTCAGCCTCCCGAGTAGCTGGGACTACAGGTATGCACCACCATGCCCGGCTAATTTTTTCTATATATTTTTAGTTGTCCAATTGATTTCTTTCTAATTTTTAGTAGAGACGGGGTCTCGCTCTAGCTCAGGCTGGTTTCGAACTCCTGAGCTCAAACAATCCGCCCGCCTCGGCCTCCCAGAGAGCTGGGATTACAGGCATGAGCCACCACGCCTGGCCAAGAGATGTTCTATTTCTTAATGTGGAGGGTGGGTGGGCTCTTGTATATGTTCATATTATTATTATTATTTAAACTGTGAACTATTCATGCATGTTTTATATGCTTTTTTTCTCATGTATGATAAATTTCACACTAAATTTAAAAACTACTGTGTGTATGTGCGTATTTCTGGAAGGAAATTCCATGTGTCATCAGATTATCTAAGGAACACCTAGTCTTCTAACAGAGTACAACTGGCCGTGAAGGTTTCTGAGACTCTGTCCTGCTCTGATTGTCCTGGATGGACAGAGCCCTTGCACAGTCTGATCATAGCTCAGCCCTGTCGACTGACATCAAGGTTTGTGGCCTTGAACTAGAAGGAAGAAGATGCCATCATCACCTGGAGTGGGGAACTGTGGAGGAGCAGGTAAAGGTGTGGGTCAGGAAGGGGAGGTCAAGGACCCTACTTTAGATGTGGCAAGTCTCCAGTGCCTTTTGTTACCCAGATAGAGATATCCAGTCTGTAGTTGGATAAAGGCACGTGGAGTTCAGGGGAGTGGTCCAGGCAGAGAGGTCAACGTGAAGGTCAACAATGGAAAGCTGCTCTTTAAAGCCGGTGCCCAGATGTGGTCAGTTAGGTTAGGGGTTAGCAGAGAAGAGTTTAAGGATGGAGCCACATCTGGGTAAGTCAGAGCCTCCAGCACCCGCAGGAGGCTTTAGTGGGAGGTGTCCTGAGGGAGACTGACTTCTGTTCATGGGGGTTTTTATGGAGGGGCCTTTTATGCTTATTTGTAAATGCAGCACGACTTACACCAATGATGAATGAACTCAGGGAAGATCAGCTGCAATGAAATACAGGTCTACTGTACCCAGACCAAAACAGAAAGAAGGAAAGAAGTACAAAAAGAAATATAGAAGTAGAAAGCAAGAAAGAGAAAAAGAAAAAGCAAGAGAAAGGAAGGAAAGAAGGGAGGGGGAAGGGAGAGAGAGAGAGACCAATATTCAGGCAAACATGTCACCGTGTCCTCCTTTCTTTCCTTAGTTTTCCCATGGTGCAATGGAGGTGTCGGCTCTGATAGTGTCCTCAGGACCAGTCCCTGGGGTCCCAAATGAGTGCCAGCCCAGCCTTTGTGTGCCAGGGCCATCGTGTCTGTGGGGAGGTGGCCAGAGCTGCGCTCACAGCACCAGCCAGTGCCTTGTGCCCCATGGCCTGTGTCACCACGTGCCTGGTAAGTGGAAGTGATGCCTCGCTAAGATCACATCAGCTCTGATAATGCTCCAGCCTCCTGTGTACAACCTGCCCTCGGGCCACCTGGAAGGGCAGGAAGCAGGGCACCTAGAGAAGCCACATGGCCCCGTCGTGGCAGGGAGTCTGGGCTGGAGACGGAGAGAGACAGTCCCGGCCTGGTGTCTGCACTGCGGACCCCGGCAGTCTCAGAAAGCAGAGGTGGAGCTCTCAGGACTTGCCCATCGGCCCGCTGATGGTGTGCACGCACTCGGGGGAGGTGCCTCCCTCCGCCCCTGCAGGGAACACTTCCAGGGCCCTGCCCACAGCCCTCGTCATCCACTGTTCCTGCCAACACAGACCCAACCCGACATCGTCCTGCTGCCAGGACGCTGCTCATCTGCTTATCGGGCTGGACGTGCAGGGAAGGTGGCACCCTGGGGCGGTCTTCATGGATAAACACTCCAGCTTCCTTGCCCCTTGAGTGAGACAGCTCTGAGGCATGCTCTGTGCCATCTCCCAGAGGTCCCCAGTGGGACTGGACACCAGTTGCCCCAGCAAGTAACTGCTCCTTAGGCCACCCGCTGTTGGTTTCCTCCCGGACTACCTCCCCGACTCCCCTTCCAGGGCCTGCAGGGATCACTTTGTAAATAAACCACTTGCATTCAAATCTTTGTTTCGGGGTCTGCTTCTGGAGGAATCCAACATCAAACAACCCCAGCCAAAGACAGCAAACCCAGTCAAAGAACAAGATCTCTTCTAGTTCTGCCTTGTACACATTTGTTGGAGCACCATCTATGCAACAGAATATATCAGGCACTGTCCTTGTCCCTGGCAGGGAAGTCACACATGTAGCTATACTAGACAAATATACAAAGCAGTATAAAAGAGAAGTTTGACTCTGTTGTAGGAAGCAGTTATCAGGGAAAGCTTCACAGTGGAGGTGACATTGGAGGTTTTGGAAGATGAATAAGAGTCCTCCAGGTAGAAAAAAGAAAGATGGAATATTTTAAAAATCCAAAAAAGCACAAGGTATTCAGGGAACCACCAGTAGTGGGGTATCTCCCATGTTGCTAGAGGATAAAGGATATTTTGGAGGTAGGAAAGGGTTTATAGGGAAAAAAAAGGAGAGAATTAGAATAGCAGAAGATGTGGTTAAATAAACAGGCAGAGTCTTGTCTGTATTGCCAAAGGTGTTTAGACATTGTCTTGGAAAGAGTATTACAAATTGTGGG
This sequence comes from Avahi laniger, assembly GCA_963575035.1. Lineage (NCBI taxonomy): Eukaryota > Metazoa > Chordata > Mammalia > Primates > Indriidae > Avahi > Avahi laniger. Next base: position 1,344 of record CAUYSK010098566.1, on the reverse strand, counting down.
TGGGTTGAGTGTGGTGGCTCACACCTATAATCCTAGCGCTTTGGGAGGCTGAGGCAGGAGGATTGCTTGAAGCCAGGAGTTTGAGACCAGCCTGAGCAAGAGCGAGACCCGTGTCTACAAAAAATACAAAAATTAGCTGGGCGTGGTGGTGAGCGCCTGTAGTCCCAGCTGCTTGGGAGGCTGAGGCAGGAGGATCCCTGGAGCCCAGGAGTTTGAAGTTGCTGTGAGCTATAATGATGCCACTGCACTCTAGTCCAGGCAATAGAGAGAGAAAACCTGTCTCAAAGAAAAAAAATTGTGGGTTATCTTCTTCTGATTGTATGTGTTAAATGCTCCTTGAAGAAAAGTGGGCAGATACAGAGAAGTCTTATAAAGAAGAAAAGAAAATTACTTGTAATCCGGGGTTAAGTCACATGGATGTGTTGGTGTCTCAGAGGAGTTTTAGGCAGAGATACCAGTGGTCAGCCTTGAGTTTTAGAAAGAGCTCTGGCAGCTGGTGACAATCACGTGGCTGGAAAGAAAGATACCTGGGACGGGGTGACAGCTAGGAGGCTGCTGCAACAGACACGGTTGAGGGATCCCAGCAGGATCCTGCAGCAGTGGGGACCAGGGGGCTTCTCTGGGTGTTTAGGGGGAGGCGTGGTCAGGGCTTGATAACAGATGGATGGGGCGTGGGTAGAGGACAGAAGGGGAACATGACTACTAGAGAGATCCCGAGTGTCCCCATCCATAAGTTGGTGGAGGGGGCAGAGGCAGGGAAACAGGAGACCTGGGTTCTCATTTCAATTCTGTCACTTCCAACCTCAGAAAGGTCCCTTGAACCGAGAGCCACAGTTTTCCGACCTGCTGAATGGAAAGATGATTCCGTTCCTGCTTTCCTCAAAGGCTTGTCACGATGGCCCATAGCTCAAAGGAGAGAAACACCCCTCATGTGTGGGAACCTGCGGTTCCAGGCCCTTGTCTGGAAACCTCTGCTCTGTCCTTCCCCTGACCTGCCTTCTGTCATCAGCTCCCAGAAGGCCCGGGAAGAACCACCATTCCTCTAGGTTTCCCTTCTTCTCCCCTCTGTGTCCTGCTCAGAGCACATTTGTCATGCCGGTCCCTCTGGTGCAAATGCTCTGAACACCCCCTCGCCCCACCATTCATTCATTCACTTCGCAGGCTCACTGATGCCCTAGTTGTATAGGACAGACAAGATCTCTGCCCTTGGCCGGGCATGGTGACTCACGCCTGTAATCCTAGCTCTCTGGGAGGCCGAGGCGGGCGGATTGTTTGAGCTCAGGAGTTCGAGACCAGCCTGAGCAAGAGCGAGACCCCGTCTCTACTAAAAATAAAAAAAAAAAA